>APFE031192728.1:0-18354 GCA_000404065.3 Pinus taeda | reverse complement strand
TATCTTTAGAATTGACCAATACAAATTACAATGTTTAATTTTAAAAGATAAATATCTATTTTTAATAATATTTAGTCTTATTATTGAACAATGCAAATTATAATATTTTATTTTCAAAAATAAATATTTATTTTTCAATATTATTAAAAAAACCAAAATTTCACCAAGAAAATAATGGAACCTTCCGCATCATTTTGAAAAAATCTAGCAAGAATTTTTGGAAATCAAGATTATAATTGTCAAGCTTCGGGATTATGAGCTCCTCTTGGTAGATATGGAGTTAAGATGGACTAGCTAGTAAAATATATAGATGTGTGTATTACCAAAAGTATATATATAAAATATATAGATGCATGTATTGCCAAAAGTGTGTGTGTGTCTATATATATATATAAGGGTTGGCTCAAGTGGTTTAACAAAACCATGGCTTGTCAAACCTAGATCCCAAAAACTCCTAAGAGTAAATTGACTATTTTACCTCAATTTTATTTTAAATATTAATTTTTATGTAATTTGACAAGTCAAAATGCTTATTTTTCCCAATTACATGGAAAAGCTCCTCTTAACACAATAAACTTTAATATTTTTTTGTTCAATACCAACTAATGAACGTTTTATTTTAATTTTTAATTTTATTAATAAATTATGAGCATAAATAATTATTCATTACTTTTCTTATTACAAACTACAAAGGATCAAGATCAAAGTAAATGGTTGTCATAATTTAAATATCAATATATTTAAATATTACTTCCCTTTGGACTTACCATGGTATAAATTTATATTTGCTTTCAATCCATTTTTTTTCCATTTTATAATAGACTTATATTTTCTTTAAAGTAAATCTAATATTGTTAGTGTTATTAGTGACATATAATAATATTTTTTTTTCAATTCTAATAGTAAGTAAATTTATATTTACTTTAAAGTTAACATTTTTTTTTTAATTTCACTTTTATTTTATTTTTTATTTTTTTAATGCACTTTATTTTTTAAAACTTAAATTTATACTATTTCAAGTTATTGAGCCGAGAGGCCCATTGCACACTCCAATCTGAGGGGATGTGTAAGTTTGTTCGCAGTCTCTCCAATCGAATTGACACATTCTCTAAATAGAAAAATAATGTGGTCTTAATAATAATAATAATAATAATAATAAATCGCTTAAAAAAAATTGTGAGTAGTGTTTAACATCTTCATACTTTCTTCAAAATTTCAATAGGAGATTTAAAGTAGATCTATGTAACTTATTGCATTTATAAATGTTGCTCTTTGTATATGTTATGTAATATTTTAATGTCACATTATGTATAATTGTTATCATTCTTAAAACAATTATATTATCTATATATATATATAATATATATATATATAGATATATAATTTATATATTATTATTATTATATATAGATTATATATATTATATATATTTATGAGTCATGACGAAATAGTATCTTTGGCTTTAAATTGTTATTAAGTCCTATTCAAAACATTACAATTTCAACAATGAAAAATTTATACATTATATTTTTCACTCTAAGGAAGTTTACATGTGAAGGAATTTGATCCCTCTAGGCTCATGTTAAATTTGTACTTAAGATGGATCGATGGATCTATGATGGTTTAACAACACTTGCCCTATTATAAGTTGTAGAGTACCGCTCAACGCAATAATAAATATTATATTAATACAAATTATTTTTATAAATGTAAACAATCATGCATTGATGTATATAACATGATTAAAGGACCACAAAAGCATATGTTTGGTTTTTCTTCTATGGTTTAAGCTCGCTTCTTTTTAAGAAGGTTTTTTTTAGGGGTAGTTCTCACGTGAGTAGGTGGTTAGTGAAACTTAGAGAGGGTGTGTCATTCATTTTCTCGATGCCTTTTGCTGTCCTAAAAATTGTAGCATGTTTTGATGGTGGATTCAAATTCTGAGCTCATTGATTATGACACTAGTCCTCATTATGGACCTTAGGATTTTGGCTATACTAAGGAAAGAAATGCATTTAATGGTCCTACTGTGAACACAGCTACAAAAGTCTCGATTAGAGATGTTGCTATTAATGCATATTTTATTTCTAATTCCACTCATAATGGTTTCTCCCTAACTATCTCTTAAGCAAATGGCTCCTCTCCTATATGCCATGAAGATCTAGTCTCATATGTGATGTCGTCAAAGGAAGTGGTTTCCTTCAGTGCTCATCCTAGAAGCAGTGAAGGAAAGTGAAGAAAATGGCGAAAGTGCATGTGAGGTAAGCCAAACAAGGTGGAAACAGTGGTATGCCAGGACAATGTGACAAATGAACAAAATTCCAAGAAAATTATACAATAGTAATTTGGTACGTTTATTGTTAATCCCAGTTAGTATATTTGTGAGGCACCATGTACTATATATGCATGAAAAATCTCAAAGACACACACACAAATTAACTATAAAATCATTCTCAAATCAAATTCTTATCCAACATTGGATATTCTATGGAAAAAATATGAGTTGATTGTATCATTACGTTCAATAGTGTTCTATTGGATCCACTTCGTCTGTCAAATTAAAAACCTTTGATCAAAACATAAATCATCAAAATAATATTGTAACAACCCTAGTCAAAAATCCATGTAAAATTTAATAAAGGTAAAATAAGACCTTGGTCATGGGACATGTATTCCAAGTTGAATGTGGGTAAAACATCCTAGTGGGTGTTCATTTTGTTTATTAATGGCTATGGAAATTGGCAAAGGCAAAGTGACATCAATTGGAATTTTATTTATGGAAATAAAGGAAAATACAAGAAAAGGGAGGTGAAAGGTCACAGGTTCCATGTGAGGAGAAAAATGAAGGAAAATAATGAAAAATTGATGAAAATAGATGCCTCATTAGTAAAAAAGCTTCCGAGGATCAGTTCATGGCTTTTCATCAATTCTGTTTTGGAGCTCTCATTTTCTATCTCTCTCTCTCTCATACTCTTAGGCACTTAGAGCTTTTCTTGGAGAACTCTTGGAGGAGTGTAGCATACTTGGGATTTGGAGTAAGAAGGCAAAGGAAAAGAAGGAAAGCAAAAGAGAGCATCGAGATCAACAACTACAACAGGTTTTTCCTGCAGATACCGAGTTACACATATGATTTCCTCACTACTTTTGGCATGCATGGCATATGCATGTGGTTATTTGGTCATGAATGTCTTTGACATGGAGGATTGCCTAGATTAATAGTGGTTTTTCCTATCATTTCCATATATGGATAGCCATGGTGTTGTGGTTTGAGTTATTGGTTCTTGAAAGCCTTGGTTAGAAAACCACGCTTGAAGTCTTGTAACAACTTGGGTTGACTTACTGGTGCTGGAAGCCTTTGTTTCAAAAATGCTCTAGAAGCCCTTAGTAGTTTGAGTTACTAGTCCTTGAAGCCCTGGTTGGACAAACGCTCTGGAAGCCCAGTGACAACTGTGGGTTGAGTTACTAGTCCTGGAAGCCCTGGATGGAATAGACACTTTGGTGCCTTAGACAACTTGGGTGGAGACAAATCTGGTGATGGTGAGTGATGTTCGACTATGAGGTGGGATCATTGATTGAGGTTTTATGTGGTTTGGCCTATGGAAGCCCTGCTTTGGTTTTGATTGTTTTGTTTTATGAGATCCCATGTTCATGCTTGGAAGATGACACAAGGGTGATTGGCTGAAAGAAAGCTTCGGTTCACCTCAATCTATGGTTAGGTGGTTCATGGAAGTCTCATTCCTAGTCGACCTATGCAATGATAATTAAGGGATCCTTCTCGTTGGTATTTTATGGGTAAATATACTTGTTATATGTGGTTTATATGGTTATTATATCCTTGATATTTCTATTGGTTATATGTTTGTTATGAGTGAGTTTTATGACAATGAGAATGTATGGCTATCATAATGTTTTGATTAATTAATGAATGAATAATGAATATATGGCTTAATAGATGGTAATCAATTTGTTGTGATAAGGCATCAATGCTTCTTAGTGATTCTTAGATAAGTGTGAGACCCCTATGCTCAAATTTGTTGTTTTAAATTGTAGAATGCATATTTGTGACATGTTTAACAAAATGTATGTCATGGCTAGTAGGGGTCTAGTCAAGTCCTTGTTCAATTATTTACATTTGTATGGTTTTCTTGATGTTACTTTCAATATTTGAAAGTTTCATGGAGTTTTGGCTAGTGGCCCAAGTCGTGTACCTAAAAAAGTGGCAAAGAATCCAGATTAGCTGGCACATAACTACCTGGAAAATGTCCTGCGCATATACGGAAACAGGGCATATATGGAATTTGCGCATATACGGAAACTGGGCATATACGGAAGATGTGCGCGTCTTCCGTATATGCACCGTTTCCATATATGCGCAATTTCAAGATATGGAATTTGTACACATCTTCGTTTATGCTTCTGCATCATATATGCGTAAATTCCATATACATAAATTGCGCATATACGGAAATTGTGCATATACGGAAGATGTGCGCATATACGGAAACTGGGCATATACAGAAGGTGTACGCATATACAGAAACTGGGCATATATGGAAGATATGCACAAATCTTCCGTATATGCCTAGTTTCCGTATATGCGCAATTTCTGTATATTGAATTTGCGCGTATATGATGCAGATACATGAACTTTCCTGTATGTGCATATCATCCGTATATGCACGTCGTTCATGTATATTCCTTTATGTTATAGAAATTCCGCATATACGGAAACTGTGCATATACGGAAGATGTGCGCATATACGGAAACTGGGCATATACGGAAGATATGCGCGTGTCTTCCGTATATCCCTAACTTTCCTGTATGTGCATATCTTCCGTATATGCACGTCTTTCATGCATCTTCGTTTATGTTACAGAAACTGCGCATATACAAGAACTGTGCATATACGAAAGATGTGCACATATACGGAAACTGGGCATATACGGAAGACATGCGCATCGTATATGCGCAAATTTCATATACATAAATTGCACATATACGGAAACTGTGCATATATGGAAGATGTGCGCATATACGGAAACTGGGCATATACGAAAGATGTGTGCATATACGGAAACTGTGCACACATCTTCCGTATATCCCCAGTTTCTGTATATGCGCATATCTTCCGTATATGTCAGTTTCCGTATATACGGAAGATGTGCGCATATACAGAAACAGGGCATATATGGAAGATGTCTGCATATACGGAAACAGGGCATATACGGAAGATGTGCGCATATACAGAAACTGGGCATATACGGAAGATGTGCGCATATACGGAAACTGTGCATATACGGAAGATGTGCACACATCTTCCGTATATGCCCAGTTTCGTATATGCGCACATCTTCCGTATATGCCCAGTTTCCGTATATACGGAAGATGTGCGCATATACGGAAACAGGGCATATACGGAAGATGTGTGCATATACGGAAACAGGGCATATACGGAAGATGTGCGCATATACGGAAATTGGGCATATAGGGAAGATGTGCATATAAACGGAAACTGTGCATATACGGAAGATGTGCGCATATACGGAAACTCTGCATATATGGAAGATGTGCGCATATACGGAAACTGTGCACATACGGAAACTGTGCACACATCTTCCGTATATGCTCAGTTTCCGTATATGCGCACATCTTCCGTATATGCCCACTTTCCGTATATGCCCAGTTTCCGTATATACGGAAGATGTGTGCATATACGGAAACTGGGCATATACGGAAGATGTGTGCATATACGGAAACTGGGCATATACGGAAGATGTGCGCATATACGGAAACTGGGCATATACGGAAGATGTGCGTATATACGAAAACTGGGCATATACGGAAGATGTGTGCATATACGGAAACTGGCATATACGGAAGATGTGTGCATATACGGAAACTGGGCATATACGGAAGATGTGCGCATATACGGAAACTGGGCATATACGGAATATGTGTGCATATACGGAAACTAGGCATATACAGAAGACTGGGCATATACGGAAGATGTGTGCATATACGAAAGATGTGCGCATATACGGAAACTGGGCATATACGGAAATTGGGCATATACAGAAGACTCGGCATATACGGAAGATGTGTGCATATACGGAAGATGTTCGCATATACGGAAACTGGGCATATACAGAAGATGTGTGCATATATGGAAGATGTGCGCATATACGGAAACTGGGCATATACGGAAGATGTGTGCATATACGGAGACTGGGCATATACGGAAGATGTGCGCATATACGGAAACTGTGCATATACGGAAGATGTGCGCATATACGGAAACTGGGAATATACGGAAGCTGTGCGCATATACGGAAACTGGGCATATACGGAAGATGTGCACATATACGGAAACTGGGCATATACGGAAGATGTGTGCATATACAGAGACTGAGCATATACGGAAGATGTGCGCATATACGGAAACTGTGCATATACGGAAGATGTGCGCATATACGGAAACTAGGCATATAAGGAAGCTGTGCGCATATACGGAAACTGGGCATATACGGAAGATGTGCGCATATACGGAAACTGGGCATATACGGAAGATGTGAGCATATATAGAAACTGGGCTTATACGGAAGCTGTGCGCATATACGGAAACTGGGCATATACGGAAGCTGTGCGCATATACGGAAATTGGGCATATACGGAAGCTGTGCGCATATACAGAAGCTGTGCGCATATACGGAAACTGGGCATATACGGAAGATGTGCGCATATACGGAAACTGTGCATATACGGTGCATATATGGAAGATGTGCGCATATACGGAAACTGTGCATATACGGAAGATGTGCACATATACTGAAACTGTGCATATACGGAAGATGTGCGCATATACGGAAACTGGGCATATACGGAAACTGGGCATATATGTAAGATGTGCGCATATACGGAAATTGGGCATATACGGAAGATGTGCGCATATACGGAAACTGGGCATATACGGAAGATGTGTGCATATATGGAAGATGTGCGCATATACGAAGATGTGCACACATATTCCGTATATGCCCAATTTCCGTATATGCGGACATCTTCCGTATATGCCCAGTTTCCGTATATACGGAAGATGTGCGCATATACGGAAACAGGGCATATACGGAAGATGTGTGCATATACGGAAACAGGGCATATACGGAAGATGTGCGCATATACGGAAACTGGGCATATACGGAAGGTGTGCGTATATACGGCAACTGTGCATATACGGAAGATGTGCACACATCTTCCGTATATGCCCAGTTTTCGTATATGCGCACATCTTCGGTATATGCCCAGTTTCCGTATATACGGAAGATGTGCGCATATACGGAAACAGGGCATATACGGAAGATGTGTGCATATACGGAAACTGGGCATATACGGAAGATGTGCGCATATACGGAAGATGTGCGCATATACGGAAACTGGGCATATACGGAAGATGTGCGTATAAACGGAAACTGTGCATATACGGAAGATGTGCGCATATACGGAAACTGTGCATATACGGAAGATGTGCACATATACGGAAACTGTGCACATACGAAAACTGTGCACACATCTTCCGTATATGCCTAGTTTCCATATATGCGCACATCTTCCGTATATGCCCAGTTTCTGTATATACGGAAGATGTGCGCATATACGGAAACTGGGCATATACGAAAGATGTGTGCATATACGGAAACTGGGCATATACGGAAACTGTGCACACATCTTCCGTATATGCCCAGTTTCCGTATATGCGCACATCTTCCGTATATGCCCAGTTTCCGTATATGTGCATATACGGAAACTGGGCATATACGGAAGATGTGTGCATATACGGAAACTGGGCATATACGGAAGATGTGCGCATATACGGAAACTGGGCATATACGGAAGATGTGTGTATATACGGAAACTGGGCATATATGGAAGATGTGTACATATATGGAAACTGGGCATATATGGAAGATGTGCACATATACGGAAACTGGGCATATACGGAATATGTGTGCATATACGGAAACTGTGCATATACGGAAACTGGGCATATACAGGAGACTGGGAAAATACGGAAGATGTGCGCATATACAGAAACTGTGCATATACGGAAGATGTGCGCATATACGGAAGATGTGCGCATATACGGAAACTGGGCATATACGGAAGATGTGCGCACATCTTCCGTATATGCCCAGTTTCCGTATATGCACACATCTTTCGTATATGCCTAGTTTCCGTATATGCACATATCTTCCGTATATGCCCAGTTTTTGTATATGCGCACATCTTCCGTATATGCCCACATCTTCCGTATATGCCCAGTTTCCGTATATGCGCACATCTTCCGTATATGCACAGTTTCCGTATATGCGCACAACTTCCGTATATGCCCAGTTTCCATATATGCGCACAGCTTCTGTATATGCCCAGTTTCCGTATATGCGCACATCTTCCGTATATGCCTTGTTTCCGTATATGCGCACATCTTCCGTATATGCCCAGTTTCCGTATATGCGCACAGCTTCCGTATATGCCCAGTTTCCGTATATGCGCACATCTTCCGTATATGCCCAGTTTCCGTATATGCGCACATCTTCCGTATATGCCCAGTTTTCGTATATGCGCAAGACTTTTTCCAAGTAGTTATGTGCCAGCTACTCTGGATTCTTTGTCACTTTTTTAGGTACAGGACTTGGGCCACTAGCCAAAAATTGAAAGTAACATAAAAAAAGCCATACAAATGTAAATAATTGAACAAGGACTTGATTAGACCCCTACTAGCCATGACATACATTTTGTTAAACATGTCACAAATATGCATTCTACAGTTTAAAACAACAAATTTGAGCATAGGGGTCTCACACTTATCTAAGAATCACTAAGAAGCATTGATGCCTCATCACAACAAATTGATTACCATCTATTAAGCCATATATTCATTATTCATTCATTAATTAATCAAAACATTATGATAGCCATACATTCTCATTGTCATAAAACTCACTCATAACCAACATATAACCAATAGAAATATCAAGGATATAACAACCATATAAACCACATATAACAAGTATATTTACCCATAAAATACCAACGAGAAGGATCCCTTATTGATCATTGCATAGGTCGACTAGGAATGAGACTTCCACGAACCACCTAACCATAGATTGAGGTGAACCGAAGCTTTCTTTCAGCCAATCACCCTTGTGTCATCTTCCAAGCATGAACGTGGGATCTCATAAAACAAAACAATCAAAAGCAAACCAGGGCTTCCATAGGCCAAACCACATGAAACCTCAATCAATGATCCCACCTCATAGTCGAACATCACTCACCATCACCATCCAAGTTGTTACAAGACTTCAAGAGTGTTTGTCTAACCAAGGCTTTCAAGAACCAATAAATCAAACCACAACACCATGGCTATCCAGATATGGAAATGCTAGAAAAAACCACTATCAATCTAGGCAATCCTCCATGTCAAAGACATTCATGACCAAATAACCACATGCATATGCCATGCATGCCAAAAGTAGTGAGGAAATCATATGTGTAACTCGGTATCTGCAGGAAAAACCTGTTGTAGTTGTTGATCTCGATGTCCTCTTGTGCTTTCCTTCTTTTCCTTTGCCTTCTTACTCCAAATCCCAAGTATGCTACACTCCTCCAAGAGTTCTCCAAGAAAAGCTCTAAGTGTCTAAGAGTATGAGAGAGAGAGAGATAGAAAATGAGAGCTCCAAAACAGAACTGATGAAAAGCCATGAACTGAATTTGGTCAAAGCAGCAATCAACTCAACCTTTCCAATCTTAGTTAAATCCAATAAAAAAAATTCATCAATTCTTCTACAAAATTCAGTCAAAGTCAAGGTGTTGACCTGCAAAAACCCTAGCCCACAATTTGAAGTCAACACTAGTCAAAGGGACCTGAAAAAGTTTGGTCAACCTTCTGGCCAACTCGCCCCTCCAAACATATCAAAAAATCAAGCAAACAAAGACAAATGCTCCATGGTCAATGCTAGTTAAAACAATCCCAAATAGAAGTAAAACTCGGTCAACAAAAAATAGACTCTCTTTCCTTTGCACGTGGGAACTCAGCGCTACAACTTAGAAGTGTACGAACCAATATAAGAGAAGATGTGTGTGATGAGATGCCTCCAAATGATGTCAAGTGTGGTCTATTTATATGTCTTTGGAGGTTGAATTTCCTTGCCCAATTCGACTTGTACTTTTGTGAAGATGTGGGTTCCACATGAAAAATAATATCTTTCCTTGACCAAGTTAAATTCTTCCAAGGGCTAGTAGAGTCTTCTTCGAATGAGTAAGCCTTCCCAATGGAGGGAATTTCTCCCTAAGCTACCAAATTTCAACAAAGGTGAACCACAACAACCAATAAATCTTGTGGTAATGAAAAAAATTGTATTCCCAAATATATCAAGGTTTAGTTTTTGTTTAGATTTTGTTGACCAGTCTTTCCCAATTCACATCTTTGTATAATAACAAAAAAACAAAAACAAAAAACTACAATTATTTAAATAGAGACCTAAAAAATACCAAATTTCCACTTACACAATGAAGTATTTTATAGAACTCTGAAATAGTTTTTTCCTTCAACCCAAGATATTCCTCCCACTCCCACTCCCACCTCCCCTTTTAAAAAAAAGGAAAAATATTTTAATATATCGAGCATTGTCCAAAATCTCTCTAAGATTTAAACCCATAATTGATAATAGAACTAGAATAGATTGAAACCCTTGCCTACCTAGAAGATACCTATCCAAAGCAAATTATGGTTGGGAAGGTTGCAGTAGAAAAAGCCATCTAAACTTTTCTTTTTTTAGTTATCAATGTCATTCTCAATGGACCAAAAAAATGACTAACCGAGAAAAATACCAACCATTCATGAGAGTGAACTTCAAAAACCAAAGTGAAACATGGATATATAGCTCAAAAACATTAGAAAGTGATTCTTTCATTTGTATGAGGCTCTTAGGGGGGCATTCAAAACTTTTTTGAACTACTTTAATCAACAAAAACCTTGAGCCTTGGTTTCCACCACCAAGATAGAGGTAAACACGAGAAATCTTCATCATTTGTGGATTACTCGAATCAATGCAAAATCCCATGCCAATGGGGTGTCTTATAACAAATTCATCCAATATTTGTGCAAGAGGCAATTGCTTCCAAATCATAAAATATTGCACAAATAGTTGTATTAAATTGCTAGAAATAGATAGAATAAATAAAACAAATTTACCCTAAGTATTCCCTTCAAGAAGGTTAAAACATTGAAAACTTTTTCAATATTAAATTGAAAATGAATGAAATGAAAAGAATTCAATCCGATTCTTTCCCAAAAATGAAATCCTATTGACTTTTTCAACAATAGACTTAAAATCCACATCTTTATTGACCAAATATCCCAACTCCAATTTGATTAAGAAGTAGGTATTGACTTTTTCAACAATAGACTTAAAATCCACATCTTTATTGACCAAATATCCCAACTCCAATTTGATTAAGAAGTAGGTTCATTTCCATGGATCGAATTAGTTTTCATTATAAAGAAAAGGTAACAATGATGGAATATGAGCTCATTTAAACTGTTTAATAGCCTTAGCCATTATGTATTTTTATAAATAAGATAATAGATCAACTATATTATTGTAATGGCTTTGAAATGTATTATTCAATATTTTTACATTTAAATCTTAAAAATCTAAAAGAATATTTTCGCCCTGAGATAAAAAATACTTTATTACATGAATAATTAAAAAAAAAATTAAAATTAAAATCAAATTATGTTAAATTATTTAGTGATAAACTATTTTATTTAAATATTTTAATATGTTTTTAACTATATAAATAATATAACTTTAAATAAATTAGTATAATAAAGCTAATAAGGTTATTCGACTTACAATCTTCATTGTCGAGTTACCATTTTAAAAAAATAATAATTAGCGAACATAAACTTCAGAATTGACACACTGATATCACTAATTAAATCAGTAGTATTATGAAATAAAACACAGTTCGCTAACTATATCATATTTTGACTTATTTATATATATATTGAACATATAATTATTATTAGAAAAACTTAATTACCTTAATTACATATTTAAATAAAAATGAAAAAAAAATATTAAAATTAAAAATTATTAATAATATTATGAAAATATTTTAAAATTTAAATTTTAACTTTTATATTTAATAAACACTCAAAAACACATAATTTCACTCTTTAGATACCTCGATGTATTTCTTCAGCAAACACAGTTATTATTTAACTACTAAAATTATATTATTTTATTGTAGCATGAAAAAAAACACATAATTTCACTTTTTAGATACTTCTATGTACCTCTTTAGCAAAGACAAATTTTTTATTTAACTTCTAAAAATGTATTATTTTATTGTAACATGTTATAACAAATGGAAAGAAAGAATAATGCCAATAATGAAAATGTATCATTTACTAGTCTTATCCATGCACTTTATAGACATATCTGCGATATTGCAAACTTTAAATATCTTTGTTTTAATGTTATATAAATAAAGTTGTGCCAATTCCTAAAGTAGATCTCTTGTTTCCCAATATATATATTGTCAAAATGCTTTAGAAATTGCACTTTGACCAACAGATAACAAAATCTTTATAGATTTTATTAAAGAACAGAAATAAAATGGAAAAAAAATAAGATATAATTTATAAATATAATTTAATGATTTAATTATATTTATGTTTTCCTAAAAAAATATTTTAATGACGGATTGAAATAAAATGTACTCGTCGGGAGAGTGCGCGGATATTTGATGAGTATATTGCGCGCGTGGATTTTCATTGAGTATATCACTAAATCGACTATTCTGTAAAGACGAAATATCCATAGAAACCATAAAAAGGAATGGGCAAGAACACGGAGATTATTATGTAATCGAGAAAAAGAAAGTATTTTATTTTGAAAAGAAAAGGCAAAGATTCCTCGACGAGGAGCACAAAAGGCATAACAATGAGTATAAGCACACGCGATCTCCATAACAACGCTTTGCACCTGTAGCGAATCGGTGTAGAAATTAACGATAACCAGAAGAACAATCATCATGCATGCATGGAAGCCATGAGTGGAAACACAGGCCGAGCTTGCCCAGCTCCGCAAATCGACCATCCCCATGCATTCCGCATGAACTTCTTAACAAAGAAAATTATGTAAAAATATGGTACACAAAGATCACGCAATTCCAGCTTCACAGTCTAATATAAACCAAAAAGATAGAATCTTAACGAATTCAGAAGTCATCAAATTAACAGTCACCTACTTATTTTACGCACGCGGTGGAGCAACATTTCAAATTTACAATGTTCAGTTAACAACGACCGAGAAATACAACCAGTCAGGTTCACAAGTTTTCCAACGTTCGAACGCACAGAAGGACAAACGACAACCAAAGCCGAATATGCAGAGGTAACAAAATAACCATACACTCTCCTTATATTAAATTTCATTTCAAGTGTCAAGAACAAAAATCTACAGCATTGTTGGTAGAGCCGAGTCACATTCCAGAGGACAGAGACCATTCCAAACATAACTAGAGCCGAATACGACTAAAGGACGAAAACCCATGCCAAATCGAAAAACCCTGAGTTAGGGTTTGTAACAGACAAATAACCATAGGCCACACTGGACTCTTATACATTCTCATACAGAGTCGTTAAAATTAAAACTACAGTCGAATAGCAGATACAGTGATCAAGTAACCAGACCAGGGGACGGGTCGTCCTCAGAAAACAACAAACGCAGACGGATAACGAGTTTCAGGCCTACCCAGAAGACGAGCAATTAACATAGCCAAGCGTAGGACAATACGCCACCCAGGTCGCCCATAAGGACCTGCAAGGAGCCAAACACCAGTATTAGTGTATGGTACAGGAAAAACTCAGGGGAAAACAAAACCCTGTAAATAAAAATCAACCTGTCGAACGAATTTCTTACCTGGAGGACGCAGCCAGAAGCCATAGCTTGGACAGTGAACGAAACTGAGCAACTGTAGAGAAAAGGGACAAGTTGGGTTAGACCCAGAGCGAAAAGAAGGGTAAAATTGAAGCATGGAAGGATAGTTATACCTATGTTGACTCGAGGACGCATTCCTGAGAAGCCCTGTGCTTCCAACCAAGACCAATGCCGTGTCGTGAGAAGGCAGACAAACACAAATAGATACCAAGAAATAGAACTTGGAACAAAAACCTCAGAGAACCAGTAAGGCACACAGTAATCGCACAGTGAAAGCCATATAACAGTGGACAGAGAGATTGAGTTCAGACTACAGCCGAATACAACCAACGGGCGTTACAACCACAGCTAGAAGCAAGCAAATTAACCAGAAACTCCACGCATACAAGAACCAGTAAAGTAGCAGCGTGACTTACCAAGGACCGAGCACGAAACCAGGCGAACAACCTCCACAGCTAAACAAATTTGCTATCAAACGAACGAACAGGACAACCAGAGGTGAAACGAAGGTCTTAGACAACATCCAGAGCCAGCCAAACCACAGCATATCACACATAAGTTTCGCTGCAGAGCAGGAGAAATCACAGCATAACGCACCCACCATTTCATTGTAGAGCTAACAAAACCCTCGACGACAACAGAACAATAACCCAAGGAAGAATCGAGAGACCACATTAACGTTAGGGTTGAGGTGCATTCCGAGGTAGAGTACTGCCATTAACTCTAGCATTTACTACCCCAGCTACCACCAACATACAGAACCGCGGGCATAGATATTTCGTCCGCCACGTAATCGATCCGGGTTGTCAACATAAAGCATAAAGCGTTGCCAAGTGGGCCGGGTCCCATCACCCAGTCATTACAACCTGAGTTTGTTTGGTAGTTACTCCAATTTCCTTGTCTTTTATTTTGTAGTGAATTTCTTGATGTCGTGTGGAAGGGTAAGTTGGGGTGTAGGGGAATAGGGGCATTCTAGTTGGACTCACATGGAGGCTCTTGGCCATGAAGAGATAGTTGACCCCAATATTTTTAACTCTCATAGCTTTCATGATTGTCACCCTTGACAAGGCAATATTGATACTCAAATTAATCATCTAAAAATGTTTATGGAGCAATTGAGCAGAGATTGATATGACAATAGAAATGCGATAATTTCTTTTATGAATAACCTCTAGAGAAATCAATGGTATATATAGGGCAAACTTGAAAATCTATAGAGGGGACAATGGCACCTTATGGAAAAAGATAGACCACATGGAAGACAAAATGGCTCACATGGAGAAACATATCTATTGTGAGTTTTTGTATCTATTGCCACCTAGTTCAAGAGAGGACATCTTAGCCCCGGTCACATCCTGAGATGTCTAATGAGGCCTAGTTGGATTCTAATTTTGTTGGTCTTTTGGGCTCATGTGCCCAATAGCTTTTAATTTTTGTTACATGCATGGGAGTCTCTTGTATTTTTGGGAAACTACCTACTAGCCAATAAATTTGTAGGTGTTAAGCCACTAAAATTTTGGTAAATTTTTTCTATATGAATGTAAAAACCCAATTTATAACAAAAATACTACATTATCAATTCCTTATCAACAATTAAATGAATTTTCTTATTAAAAAGTAATTGAATTATTTTACTTTCTATTATTTTATATAGAAATTGAAATATATTATCATAATTAACATTAAAATAGTTATCTCTCTCTATATATATGAAATTAACATTGAATATTTCAATTAGGATATATATTTAAATAATTTATTTAAATTCTATATTAAATTAAACATGTATTATTTTTTCTAATTCTTTTTTATTTGATATAAAATTTTGTTATTTAACATAAAGGACTCTCTTATGTACATATATATATATATGAAATTAACATGAAATATACAATTATGATACATATTTAAATAGCTATTTAAATTCTATATTGAATTATACATATATACTTTTTTAATTAAATAAAATTTTTGAGTTATTATATATAAATTCTAAATATTTATTTACACAAAAAAGTAAGTGGAATATTTTACTACATTTAACTTTATTTGAAATCTATAATATTAACAACAAATTAACATGAAAATGAAATTATTTATTATTTCTAACTAATATCATATAAAATTATATATAATGTTATAACCAATATTAACTTTATTTATATATAATAAACAAAGCAATACAGTATAATAAATATACAAATACAAATATATATATAAAAAAAAACATAAACATATACCTCTATATAATTGAGCACAAAAGGAGACTTCAAAAATATATATATATATATATATAAAAACATATACATATACATAACTGAGCACAAAGGGAGACTTCAATATCTACAATGACATTTAGCTCGAATTTTGCTTCGGTCTCTCAGGTTCAATACCATTCCATGACTGATATATTATCCCATGTAAAAGTGTTAAAAAATACAATTCTAAACAGCATCGTGGCCATGTTTCAACGCTTTATGACTACATATTTTAACGTTATGACCGCGTGGATCAATCAAGCGTGGCCTAAAATATTTTCTGTAATGATTATGCAATACAATTTTGCAATGATTCTGGAAATTCTGCTGTTGCCATTGCCCTGATTCGAAAGAATGCATGTTTTTCAACGTTGAAATATCAGGAAGGTCCGGCTGATTACATGCAGCCCGCAGTTTCCAATGCCCATGGCGCAGAAAAATCGCCGTCAAAATACATGTATTGGCTGACAAAATCTCTGTTTATGTAATCCTGCATCTCTATCGCATCCCAGGAATCTTCAATCAATTCAAACTTTTGATTGTTTTCAAAAAAGTTTTCGATGTCCCAATCTTTAACTTGGCATTTGAGATCCGGATTCTCGGACAAACCCTCGGCGCTCAAGGTTTCCTTGGGAAATTGACAGACCTCGTCCTGAAAGTCCACAACGGAGCGGGAGGGGATACCGAGATCATCGCCTGAAGCTTCTAGAAGGTACCACAGATCAATACCCGGGTCCGAAACTACAGTCTGGGCCTCGTAGCCGCGAAAAATATCGGAGGCCGACGAATTATCCACAGCGATGGGGGCATCAAATGTGGAACACGTCGCGCTGATCTCTTTCTCCGGGCTTCCCATGACTTCACTGACGACGTCTTCACTGGAAGCTGTTTCTTCTTCCAGTAGGGTTTTATCTAATAGCGGCAAATGACGAAACGGGTCCGTTTCTTCGCCATTGAAGCGTTTGGACTCCTGGACTTCAGTGGAATCCAGAAGAACCTCCGCCTCTCGCCCGCGCTTTCTGAGCGTGTCAGACATGATTGAAAGACCGCACGGAGATTCGAACACGGAACACAACGGTGGTTATAGTTCGGTTGCAGCGACGAACAGCTCTTCCTGCTATAACTGTCTATCTGGGTAACGGAGCAGATAAGATAGGAGATGATAGCGGGATTAGCTATGCATAGCAAGTTGCGGGAAGTTATATAGCTGTGTGTGTCGGCTTTAGTCGGAAGAGTGCCATTTGGGAAAGATGTTAAAAATATAATTTCACTGCCCGCGCACAGGTCAGCGGTCAACGGAGAAAACCACGCGGTAAATCAAAACCGCTAGTCTCATATCGCACCACCCATCAGACTGAAGTGGTTTCCGTGCATCGAGCTCCGATGCAATTGGGAGCTGATAGCTGTTCAAGCGCTGATGCTGGCCTGACATCAGCACTGACAGTCCATCGGAAGGTATCTTTCACCCAACTAAGCCTGTCCGATATCCGTCCGATCTTGGTGCTTCTCTGTCCGCCGTTTGATCTCCTGAAAGTTCTCCGCCGGTTAAAAAGTGCATACGGGTCTGATATAACATTAATATAGTATGGTCCATAAGTATTGCCCATCCCGTATATTAAATTGCTGACATTTATTTTGGTAGGGTCGTTAATATTTTACGGCGAAGTTAATATAGCGTATGGGTAAGTTTATTTTTAATATATTTTTTTAATATGGCGTTGACTCCAATTTTTGTTATGTAAAAACAAAACCCACGGGGATTAAAAAAAAACGTAATGTAATTTTGCATATGGAAAAAAGAGAGGAGACAGGGGGTCCGCAGCGCCAATGAAATTTTTGTGAATCTCACACAGTGAGACAGAAAAACTTGAATTCGCAGCAGCGAATAAAAAATATATACAGAGGGTGAATTTTGTATTGCAGGGAATGCACAGAAGTGCATAGATATTTTGGGTCTGTAATGTAAAAGTGATTTTCAGGCAGCAGAGTAATTTTGATGGCAATGTAAGAAGTAAAAAAAAATTGCACAGCAGTGCAGGAGGAGGAGAAGTAAATGAAAACCAGTAGCTTGTTTTGTTCCAAATCCATGAGT
>APFE031192724.1:47055-107768 GCA_000404065.3 Pinus taeda | reverse complement strand
TGTCACTGAGCGAAATCTTTGAATTACTGCAGTTTCATATTTGAGTCTCAGACGCATTGAGTAGGAGATGAGCGAGCATCTATAGCAATGTTGAATTCTCCCTAGTGGGCTCTATGTGTTTGTTTGGGGAAAAATATGCTCTTTTCTTCCTTGGACCCCTAGATGCTTCCTTAAGGCTGTTGTGCATGCATCCAAGGTTCGTTCAATGCTACCTGGGCCACCCTGTGCATGGGTCTAGGGACCTAAATGCCCGACTATGCCTTCTAAGGTCTTGAATGCTCCCTTCAATTACCATGCCAACGTTCATAGTTCCTAGATGTTGCCTTGACATAGGATGCTAGCATCTAGGGGCGAAATTTCCCAATTATGTGCCAACATCCAAAAACCAGAAACCCCAGATTCATGTGAGCTTTGACCCTGTAGCTTCAGACCCTTGTATGAGCTTCCTCCATCAGACCTGTGCAAGCCAAGACGAAATAGAAGACGAGAAGAGAGCCTGATCAATTGTGTCCAAATGAGCTGGAGGTTTCTTCTATTTACAGTCTCCCATGACGGTTCAATTGATGTTGAGACCAATCTTTCCATTGGTACGTGTGCATAGGGCCGGCCTAATCCAATATACATGAGTGGGTACATAAATTCGAAAACCAACGTCTACTTGTCCAAATGAGGTGATCATTAGGTTGATTTTTGTCCTCTCAAAAAGAGGAATTCAATGAAGTCATCATCTATGTCATCTGAGTTGTCCAAGGTGGAGTTTGAATGTAATTTCTTAATTTAACAACTCCTATTATAACAAGAAAAGTAAATGATTTTGATATCACAAATATAATAGTAGAGTAGAAGATAAATAAGACATGGAGACTATAGTGGTGCTAAAAATTGTAAAGACGTCACTTAAGGAAATTACAAAAGAAAAAGGTAAGTATGCACAAGATGCATTTTATGAACATGGTAAAAAAGTGAATTTGTGTGTCTAGATACACATGTTGACGATGAAATTAAAATTGCGTTTACAATAAAATCGATAGTTGAAATGAACCTAGTAGTTAATGTTGAACTTGATTATGTGGTTGGATTATATTTTCTTGAAGAATGGCTTGAAAACTCCAAGTGTGGTGGAGATGAAAGTTGGTATAGAAAAAGTAGAATCACTACAATAGAAAGAGGTGAAGGAATCAGGGCAACTATAATAGTTGTTGAAGCTTTTGTAACAATAGAAAAAGGAGATGAAAGAAAATAAAAATGTTGTTTTGATATTTAGATAAGTTGAATGATATGTTCTATCAACAATAGTTGAGGTATAAGTAGATGCAAATGAAAAAATATATAAAGATGAAATGTCAAATAATACAAGAGTAAAGCTAAAGCTAAATCTCAAGAACAAGAGCAAGAAGATGTATGCAAAATACAATTTTTGGAGAAAAATAAAAATAATTTTTAAAACATAGAGTTGCACACAACCTAAGCATGTATAAGTAAAATAAGTTTTAAATTGATTTCAAGTATTGTTAGCCTAATTAATTCTTAGACCAACAAACAATAGAGGGAGTGTTAGAGATAATTACTTTATATAAGTACCACTCCTGGGTGTGGTCATAACTGGGAATAATGGCCATAGATTTTGGAAATTTACTTAAACTTTAAACTTAAACCATTTATCCTCAAATAATTAAATAAATCAATTTGAATTTGAGAGCCACAACCATATTTTGTTGTATTGTTTAGTAATATGGTTAATATTTAAGTCTAGATTCCTCCTTTGTCTTTTATAATTGTTTCTTGAAACACATTGGAATGTCCCATAAATCATGTACTCATAATCTCATTCTCATTTTAATACTCCAAATTTAACATTTAGAAAATATATATATTGATATTTAATCCACATTAATGAAAAATGAATCACCTTTAAAAAAAAAAAACCCAAACAAAACATCTCTTTTTTTATTAAGAATATTTTTGGCAATAATCACATCAAAATTCATCTGTGGATGCATTCGAACCAACAAGTGTGGTTCATCATCAAGATGAAATGAAGAATCAGATCATGGCAACAAGTTAAATAGAGAGATCGATCATTCAACGACTAGAAAAAACAGCTACTTTTGACTATGAAATGGCTACACAGGATTAGGAAACAACTATTTTTTACTAGACCAAGAGAGAGGGAAAGGAATATTAATTAGTTAATTAATTAATTAAATAGTTAGTTTGTTAAATCAGTGCATTATTATTTTTATTTGTAACAAATAAAGCTATTTATATTTAACTAAATTGCTTTAATGAACTTAAACTCGGAACCTAAAACCAAAATAATTTAATATCCTCTTTATTATTTTCAAACTAAATAAACTACCCAAAGATTTGTACTATTATAGGAATATTATAAAACTAATAACTAGTTAGTTAATTAGTTAACTTGATTATTAAGTTTATTTATTTTCACTATATTTGTAACTAAATATGTAATAAAATAAGTGTTAACCTATGAAGAAATTTGGATAAATTGTTTAATTAGTTAAAAAATTAAATTATTTATTTCATTTATTGAAGGTATCAGGGATAATAGGATAATACTAGATGTTTAATTAATCAACTAATTAGTTAATATTTTTATATTTAATTTATATATATATATATATATATATATATATAAATATATAATTATATATATATATATATATATATATATAATATCACAAATAATAAAATAAGGCTAATAGTGTAAATACGTATATATAGACTAAAATAAGAAATTTAACCTAATATAAAATGAAATAGAGGGAAGCTTATTATTAACTCTTATTTTTAAATTAAAAAGAACTAAGCAAACAATAGAATAAATCTAAAATTAATGTAAATAAAGAATTTAATGAAACTAAAGGAAAAAAAACCAAAAGAAGGAATATACAGGGAAAGTAACAATCTCGAACACGAGGGAAGTAAAACAGAGAAAAAAGCTAAAATGGACAATAATGGGGGGCCGGGGGGGGGCGTGGGGCGGGGCGGGGTGGGGGGCCTAGGAGGAAATGGAAGCGATCCAACAACTTCTAATCTTCCAGCCATTATCTATGTTGATATTACTCGGCCTTCTTTCAATTTCAGTGGCCTCCCTAAATTTCCGGTGATGAAAATGAGAAATCTTAGCAATACCCTGGGCCTCTTCAATAGATATACGATGCTTAGTCTTCTCCATGTGTTCTTCTAGGACCAAGGATCAGTTCCTCCCATGTCTGATGTTAGCGGCATGTTCCTGAATCCTCTGATTAATAGAACACCCTATTTCAGCAACATAGGCGGTCCCATAGGAACAAGGAATAACATAAACACCTTTCATGTCCTTGGGGTCAATAGGGTCTTTAAAAGATCTTAGGGAGCTACGAATGGTGTTAAGGGGTCTAAAGGTTGAGGGAACATTAAGCTTCCCAAGGATTCTTGAAATCTTGTTAGTGGTCCCTGGGATGAAAGGGAGATGAACCCCTAAGAACCGATCTATGGGGTCTTTCTTGACCTTGGGATCTTTGCTAGCTTTAAGGAAGGCTTTCAGACCTTGAAGGCTTTCAGAAATTGGTGCCTAATATATCCATTGTTAACAAAAACATTAAGGAGATGGAATTTCTGTTTATCAAGGAACTTTTCATCGGAGATTCTCAACACACAAGTAGCTAGTGTGTTGAGAACACCCAACTTTTGAGAAAGGAAATAAAACTCATTTTTTTCATTATCTAAATGAAGACATAAAATATTGAATGCTTCATGGATTAGAAGAGGAAGAGAAGACGCAGTGGCTATGGGACATTGGAGTGAAGGAGTAGAAGTTTTGTAAAGAACTTGCGATCCAATTCATAAACAAAGGAGAAGTGGAAGTGAGAGTAGTGAATAAGTGAGTGCTTATTTGTTGGGGCTATGATAATTTTAAAATAAAAATCAAAGGCTAGGATATTATCTCCACTCACTGGTTACTTCACCTTCTCGTTGCAATAGATGCGGAGGAAATTTCCATGCTTTTTTGTCACCAATAGTGTACGTCTTGATCTAGAGTTTTTCTGGTCCACACAAATCCCATAATATAATTATTAATCTCATAATTAAATGTAGGATTATCATCAAATTTTACAATTAAGAATCTTTTTTTAGAGACATGTTTTCAGTGATAATCACATCAAAATTCATTTGTTGACGCGTTTCAAACAAGCAAGTGTGGTTCATCATCAGGACAAGATGAAAATGAATTTTGATGTAATTATCGCTGAAAACATGTCTAAAAAATGTGATATGGATCAAAGAAGCCTTAATTCAATAAAAATCCATTTTATTTTATATTTATTAATCAATGTTTCCTTTGTTAAATATTTCTCCCTAGTAGTGAATTAAAATTTAATAATAATTAATAATAATAATAATAATAAAAACTAAAGTTTGTACACACCTCCATGTTAAACATACTCCACACGCGCGCCATAGGGATTTGTATTTTTGTTATTATAATTTTTAAGCTCAAATAATTTTATTTAATAATTTGAATGTTAAAAATATAACCTTATATATATAAATTATTAATTATATTTATAATAACTATATTAGTTATTTAATATATTCTATTAAAAATATGTATTAAAAAATTAAAAGAATCCATTATTTCCATAGAAGCCCTTTCCTTTGGATGAATATTTATAAGTGGAGTGGAATCTTCAATTGAGAGTGTTTTGGTACACTCCACTGTGATATTCAAATCATCAATGCAGATGGTGCATTTTCAAATATGATGTTTTTAGAAGTATTCAAATTAAATGTTTATAGTTAAATATAAAAAAATTTATAAAAAATTGAAGTTTATTAGAAAATTAAATATGTAACATTATAAAAATAATAATGAATTTATAAAAATGAAATTTTATTAGAAAATATATAATATGTAAAAACAATTATATAAATATAATCAAAATTTTATAGAATTAATGGAACTTTATTAGAAAATATAATAATGTAAAAACAATTATATAATAGTATTTAAATATAATTATAAAATAAAATAGTTTAGTTATATAAATAAAAAGATGGATGCATGTCTATAAGTTTAATAAAAATGATATTGTTTGCCAGTTTTTTTAGTGTTTTTCTGGATCAAACTTGTTACTTTACTCTAGAGGATTTCCTTCTTTCTTCTCCTTTTAGCATTAACTTTTGTTTCTTCATCGTATTTTCTGGTGTTCAATGACCATCATTCCATGCACATGTGTCACTTTGAAGCTGGACAACATGAATGGAGGGCTAGTTCAATGCATTTGCCTATTTTCCCACCTTAGTTAGATTATATAAGAAAAAATTCCCATTTTTGGTGTATTTGTAGCATATTTTACACTAAGTCTTTCCTCACCACTATTGAGAGCCACTTGATATACAACTTGCCTTGCCTCACAGTCTCCACCTTCGATTTCCATCTATCCATCCCCTCTCTACTCCTAGTCTTCATGTCCCACCTTCTCCTTTGTAGCTCTTTGTTCCACATCCATCAAAGGCGATCTTCACTCCCCTCTTTACCCGTCTATCCCTACCTCATTTGTAGTCAAATCTCCTATACCTAGAGATGCTTCCCTAAAAAATATCAAGTGTGTCAAGAAGAAGCTCCCATTGGATTCATTGGTGGTGGGTAAGGATATTGGAATCGATATGATTCCCCTTTTTCTAAGAAGAACACTAGTGGGGATATTCTTTGGAGAAAATGTGCCTCGTAAAATCATTTAGGACTTGATAGAATTGACATGGGTTTCGTCTCCGAGATATTCAGCAACAAATTTCATCATGGTTAGAGGATGGCTTTCCTTTATATTTACAAATGGGAGTGATGAATCAAAAATTTTGTCAGGTTCTTGGTCATAGGTACCTTCGAGTCTCTCCCTCAAGTCTTGGTCCATAGATTTTGTTGCAACCAATGAACCAATGCCTCTATACAAAATTTGGGCAATACTTTGAGTCATTCTTGTATTCTTCTTAGAGGAGGTTCTGATGGAAATTGGAAACAACATAGGATGCGTAGTACAACTAGAGAAAAATTGGGACTCCAAATTTAACCAATATTGTTGTTGGATACAAGTAGAAGCTAACCTATGAAAGTTTTTTCTAAGAGAAATTGAGGTGGTTTATGGGACTAGTTAGTAATGTCCTAGAATATATATTACTGGCAAATCCCCTTTGATTTCTACCAATGCCATCAGTTGGGTCATATCAAGGCCTGATACTCCTTGTTTTAATCTAGCAAAAAGTAAGCATTGGTGATCCAAGATATTTTTCTTATAGGTGTATTACAGAATTACATGCATAAATTGTAGCTTAAACATAGAAATTTAATGTGCATGTGAGAGAAGAGGAGAAACACATAAAGAATGGAAAAAGAGAAGAAACTTGATGATGGAGTTTTTCTGACCTGGACTACGTCTCTGGGCCCTGCTCGATCAATGGGGAGGCCTTCATTCATTAAGTGGCATGAGAAAGAAGAGTACAAGCATCAATTACAAAAAATGAGTATTATACCTCCATATTGAAAAATGGCCAAAAAGTGCAGAACACTAATGGAGAAACAGACAGCACCATTATGTTCATGGTGTCAAGAAAGGTTGAAAACATATAAAATTTGTCCAAATCTGATAAAGTGAAAATCTAGCCCACCTACAAAATTATGCCTTGAACTACATGGGCTCTCCTCTTCTGCCTGGGTGAACTGACGAATTGAGTTTAAATAAAAAATAGGCTAGCAGACTTCACAAGGACTTCGTTGGGTAGAGTGGTTATGGATCTATTTATTATGGAGGAGGTCGGGCAGTCAAACCCTGCCTTCTCCTTTTTTTTATATAACAAAATTTTATTTTTAAAAAGTGGTTTGGGCTAGGCCCACCTTGGCTGACCCACCCAACCTACCTATCGCCAGGTCGTATTCTCCTTAAGGCGGGTTGGTTTAATTGTGGTCGTGGTTGGGTGTTGGGACCGTGACCCAAGGGCCGACCCACATTAACTATGGTAACAGCCCCACCAAAAAACTCGTAGTGGTTGTAAGATATGGAGGGAGGGGTCGGGGGTAGTGGCCTGCCCCTCCATTAATACATTGTTGATAAGGTTTGGGGTGGTGGGGTTGGTGACCCGCCACCCTTTTTTAATATTTTCTTGTTATTAAAACAATATGCACATTTTTGAAAATCCCTATTTTAGGTCGAAGGGGACATTTTAACAAGACGACAATTTCACCCCGAATCTGACTAGAGTTGGCCGGATTCCATCTGCTAGAAACATCCAAATTGTGTCTCCATTAATCCTACCCAGCCAACAAAAGTCAACCAAACTTTGACTACCTCTATCTCCTTCATCCGGACCGAGATTGGAGTGTTGATCACACCATTGGAATCAGGGCAACAAGCACTTTGATCTAGTGTACAGTTAATCGTCTTTCCACCACTTTGAATTTTGAGCCTTTTCCATGCCACTGGTGTCTAGAGATCCACCTGGATCAATCCTCCCAATTGAGGAGCTTTTGGACTGCCAAAAGCTTTATTAGCCAATTGGCAAGTGAGGAAATTGTTCCCTCACTCTTTCTTTCTCCAGCCATTTTTCCTTGGTAGGGTGCATCCCTTTGAAACCAACTCGAAGGTATTATGCATCTTCCCGTCATGAAGTCCTGGTTCTTCTTTCAAAGATGATATATTCAAGTAACTCATTGTTGGCATTATGATACATATGTTGTACTTGATGGAAACCCACTCATCTCCGATGATAAATTATAGTACAACAATGTTATTTTCTGGTTTCGCAAGTGCACAGATCAAAAGATGCGGTCTTCGACAGGTTGCGCAGGAGAACCATTGAAAAGGTGTGGATATGTTCGCAGGTATCCCGCACAAAAGGTGTGAACCTAAAATGCACGGACTTTCATGCAGAGAAAAACACGCATCTTACGTTTCGTCCATGGTATTTAGTCCGACGTTTTTTATCCTATGGTTTTGGTCTGTGGTTTTGGCATCTAAAATATTGAACCCACGTTTTGGATCCCTTGTATTGGTTTTCTATGGTTTTGATCCATGGTTTGAGTAAGGGCTTTCCTATAAAAAGGAAAGGAGATCCTTTGGCTAGTCACTTGAATATTGAATATCTTAAGATCTGAAATTTTGGGTGATCGGTTTGAAAAGCTAGATCTAGATTAAAGAGAAATCTGTAAATTGTAAGGCGGATCTATTGATAGGTCGTGATCTCTTTGGCGCATGATGAAATCTGTGGATCTGACAGTCTATGGCACATTGGAGGACTGAGAATTTGGATCTATACAGAGGTCCGTAGGCGATCCACAGTGCAGGTGCGTAGGAATGTAGTGCAGCAGAAGGTACAGGTGCAGAGGAACGCAGCGCAGAAGAAGGCGCAGGTGCGGAGGAACGCAGTGAAGCAAAAGGCACAGGTGCAGAGGTGCGCAGTTAAATCAGCGGAGCAGGTACATAAGTGCGTTGAACAGTAAACAGTGAAGGTGCGGAGCTGCGCAGACTCATCACGGTAGAAGTGCGGATATCCGTAGGTTTCCTTCGGTGAAGTTGCGGACCTTTTCTTAAAATATATTTTAGCTGTATTTTAGCTGTTTCTGCAGAGATCTGGGTTTAAATTGGTGGCTGGTTGCTGGTGATATTTTCTAGTTACTGCATTCTGAGAAGTTATTTGTTTAAAAGGAGATTAGGTGATGCACATGTACTTGATGTTTTGGATCCAGTCTGAAAATTTATGAAACATGGTCCCCGGAAGAAAAGAAAAGGTTGTAGCCTTCTGTAGATCAACACCTACATACTAGTATTTCAGCTAGTGCAAAAGCTAAGGGGGTTGTTGATCCCTTCCAGAAGAAGCTAGAAAACGGGAGAGAGCGTTATAGCTCTCTACAGGTTGCAGCCTGTGTACTGGTAAAAGACTACACCAGTACAAAATCATTGTAAGAAGAAGTTTCTTATTGAAAGAAGATAGAGACATATTGCAGCAGGTGGTTTTCACCCACATTGGGTTTCCACCTTACATCTTGTGTTCCTTGGTGTGACTTTCTATTTTGTGTTCCTGCTCATTATTCTATGGTTCTCACATACAGATTAATGACAAACATCTGAAGAATAAATTAAATTATAAGTTTGGAAGGTATATGCAAGTTTCAATTGTTAGATCTGAAAATATTTGTATAAATTGATAAGAGTTTGATAATACTGATTCACACCCCCCCCCCCTCTCAGAATTATTTCCAACACCTTGATGGTTGTTGGCATCTCACATGGTAGAGCCCTTGGGAACTATGCCCATTACTTCTAAAACCCGGCTCAATTTACCAAGGAGAATCAAGAACGATGTGATTCCGTAGCACACTTGAAAATTTTGAAATATAAACTAACATTGACAATATTGAAAGAAATTAACAAAATGGAAATAATTAACTTGTAGAAACATAAAATAACTTACAAATATGTATATAAATAAGAAGCACAATACCTTCCCTCAGGTGGGCCCCCTCAAGGCTCAACCTATGCATGTGCCTATACAATCACCATATTAGAGTTATCGCCATAGGCCATGCATAAACTCAGAGTATCAACATAGGAAGCATAAATCATTTTCTTATTGAATTATTGTTATGAAAGAGTTTGTTTACATATATGCTAATACTACTTATCATCGTTTGAGAGGAATACCATATATTTACACATGAAGGGGGCATGAAAACTTCATAAATGGAGACCACATCTATAGTTTTAAACAAATATAATTGGATTTGCAACCAAGTGATTCTAGTAGTCAGCCTTTAGCTAGGTCCTTAGTAAACTAGGTTTTTGAACACCTTTGCTCTAGTAGGTCGATCCAACTTCCACTTGAAACCTCATTAGCTACCTCTAGTTTCAAAAAACCTCAAGGTATCATATGGATGTGTAATCATGAGGTATCTCAAACTGACACTTTGTTCAATTCGTAGATGGTTTGAAGGGTTTTGAATGCATATGCATGCTAATGCATAGTTGTTGGGTGTATGGAGATATTGTTGCACTATGTTCAATAGTATTCCCAATTATTGGACCCTTACCTAGTGTTAGTAATAATTGTGCCAATGAAACCCTCAATATTATTTATTCGCAAAGTTCAAGGGTTATTCCCCATGCTAGAATAATTGATACATGGAATTGGAGATACACATATATTTGAACTTGTATATTGGATTTAGTATATTTAAACTTGTATATTGGATTTAGTATATTTAAACTTGTGTGTTGACTTGGAGTCGTACCTATAGGTGATCACCTTCATAGTACTTAGGTTAGAAAAGTTTTATCATTGGGAAATAATACACTCAATTTCACTATCAAGGAAACTCATCACTAAATAATGGCATAAGTGCACTAATGATTGTTGGAGATCACAGAAAATAAAGAAAAATTGAATGTTCCTAATGTTTCCATTTAAAAACCAAACTAAACAAAGTCACCTTAGTATTTTTGCACACATCACAACATATCTTTCTTCAATAGTAGAAGTGACATATTAGCAGTCTGTGGGCCAAATAAAATTAAATTGGAAATCACTAGGTGAAAGGAAAAGGTTAGATAGTTCAGTCTCAAGCCACTATACCAATGAAGTGGAATTAAGGAGCCTTCAAAAGGCTCCCTTTGTCTCCCACTACCTCACTTAAATATCAAATCCCATAAATGAGCCAAGGGGAGACAAGGCATGGGCTTTGGCCTTTAAATATCACTAGATTTGGGACCAAAATAAGGGGTAATTCCAAGCAAAGTCATGTTTCCAAATTGTATAGCAAGCTAGCATTTCTTCGTGTTCATAGAGTTTACCATTTGAGATTTCCCATACGAATTCTTTGAGAATATAGCATTTTGGAATACAGAGGGAAACCGTACCTTTCTTTAAGGGAAAACATACCTTTCTTTAGGATAGTCATAATGTACATTTACCTAACAACTCCCTTTATTATCTCTGGGATAATTTTATAACTCTTTTCACCAAAAAATAAAAAGAATTCTCGCTTCCCAACCTCCATTGTTCATATTTTTTGTTTTATGTGTTTTTACATTGTAACTAATGGTCTTGTTTACATTTAGTTGTTTTTTTCATTTGTTTATGTATTTTTCTTGTGAACCATTTTCTTGTTGGTTCTATGAGAGAACAAAAACCTTGTAATATAGTGGATTTTGGTACATCCATGCTCTAAAGAACACACAACAAATTGATGGCTCCACTTTCTTTTTCTTTCTTCTTTCTATTATTTGTAGGATCTCCTCTCATCTCTATGAACTTATCATCTCTATGAATTTCTTGTACAACCATTTTAGGCCTCCTCTTGGCCTGTGTGTGTCAAAAATTAGCTCTGTTTAATTTCTAGTCCTGATCACACAAATATCAAATAGACAGTCACAGTGTTTTCCCCATGAATGTTAGCAGAAAACCTAAGTGGGTATACATAGTTTCAATTAGTTGTAACTTTCTCCTCTTTTCAAAGTTGAGTGGCAGCACATAATGACCTTCAACCACTCCTACATGTTTTAGAAACTTAATTACCTTGTTTTTCATATTAAATATCCACTAGTACAGAATAACTTAACTTCTTTTGCCACGTGAATGGTATTTCTTTTTGCTAAATAATTGTAGTATTAGGACTAGAAGTGTAGTTATAAATGTTAGAGTATGTTCTTCCCCCTTCTCGCATAGTGATTTGGGAGAATCAGAAACATTTTGAAATCCCATTTTCATCTTATTATAGGATTAGAGTTTAAACCACATGTAATAGGAGGAAAGTAAGTGTCACATCATATGCATGTATTAACTTTCTTGCAAGGTACAATACACATAGCATAATTAGATTAGAAAGTAATTAAGCCCTTGATATCCATATCTGCAATATGATAAACATTGGTTATGTTCACTTAACACTTTACACCCACTACACCCCACACACAACAATTTCACTTCTTACCTTATTAGTATGTTCTTCACAAATGCACGTAAAGTGATCTAGGGGAATCAAAACATCAAGTTTAAGGTTACTTGAACTTCACCATTTTTCACACCCTCTGTCACATGAGTTTTGAGTTATCATCCCAAACTCATAGCCTTTTTAAAGCAACCTAACTTAAAAACATTATTTCCCCTATTGTTGGGTCACAAATAAAATTATAGTCTGAGTTGGGACCCTAGGAGTAGGAATCTAAATAACCCTCTTTGGTTATTCTCATTTGAAACATAGAATGTTTTATTTTAGGGAACTTTAAATACTCCATAATCTAGTGTCACAAATCCAATGGTGAGAATAAACCAGGGAATGGGCAAGGCTTATACCAAATATTATCATGGCTTTCCTTGAGTCTCTTGACTCTTGGTAGGGGCTTTGAATCTATAGTTGACACCTAGAAAATAATATTCTCTCACCCATATTGGATAAAGTTAGATTAGTGGAAAAAATTAGGGTATATTAACATAGGTGGAAGGTGTGGTAGCACTTGCACCTAGAGCCAATTTTAAACGACTGCTAGAAACTTTGCTAATTCCTTTGGGAAGTGGCACAAGTACCCCTCATTATAACCCTTATTTTTATCCTTTGCTAATTTTCTTATGGTGGCTTGAGGCCCCACTATTGTAAAAAATCAGAAGGCCCTGTGCCTTTTGAGTGGAAAGATGTTATGTATTTTATGGTTTCATGAGAAAACCCTCCATGCCAAATACTTGGATTGTTTGAACCATTAAAACATCATTAAAGGTAATTAACCCATTATATTTTTTATTTGTTTATGAATTGATACATTTGTTTGTATACTTGATATATCGCTCATCATTCATACACCCCTTTGAGCACCATAGGGGAGGGATTAGCATCCCTTCGCTCTCAACGTCTTCGAGGCCTCCCATCTTTGGAAGGTGGTGTGCCATGACTTTTAGGTTCACCTACTCACCCTCCCCTTAGAGATCACCACTTGATTTGATTTTGTTAGGCTCTTCTATCCTTGGTGCCACTTTCTTAGGAACCTTATTACCTTAAAGTAGCCCTTCATCTCACACAGGTTACACAAGTATGTACAGCCTGCGCATAACCTTCCATTTGTTGCTTCACTGAATCTTCATGATATTTTGAAGTTGAAAAATGATCCCATAGCTCACGACGCTACATGGCATTCCATGCCTTCCAAATATCCTTCAAACATACCAAAGTTTGAAGGGGAACTTGGGGAAGATCCTACAAACCATGTGATGACCTTTCATCTATGGTATTCTTCTAACAACATCACTAACAACTCAGTTTGAATAAGGCTCTTCCAACACACCCTCATTGGCCCCTCAGTTAAATGGTACATCAATTAGAATATATTATCCCACAAAATATTTGAATCCATATCCATTTCATTTCTGACATTTTTATAACTCCCTATTCATCATGATATATGGTTAGAATTATTATCAGAGTTTCAAAATAAATCTTCCACTAGCCTCATTGGGTCCATCACCGAATACCAACACTAGTCAGGGAACCAAATTTCCTATCAAAAAAAATCATATGGACAACCTTCGTCATTATCCCAGGTAGGCGAGATGTCATTAGTGCCGCGCACCCCCCCCAACCCCAAACCACATCAACAGGGTACTATCATGTGCTCCTACTCAGGTCACTAACCTCCACATGAAAAGGGCATTAGGGGAATTTTGAGGTAAAAATTGGGTCTAAAAATAAGTACTAACAAAGTTAACTTTAAAAGAATCAATAGGATTCAAGTTGATGATGTCATCCCCAAGGCAAGAAATTTTGGAGGGAAAAGAAGAACATTGTTTTTTAAATTATATTTTTGGCTTATCTCCTTATAGATTGACTCAAACTTCAAGTCTAGACATCATTGGATGTGGAATTAAATTCCACATCCAATGAGTACCCACTTTACATCATTTTGAGTGGACCCACATTTGTTTTGTTGGTTTGAACCATAGGGGGATTTGAGTATTGAATGGCATGGTTTTACACCATACTTCATAACACAACAATCGCCAATTGTGTTGCCACTATGGGCCTGAGTGGACCCACTTTGAAATTTTTTAAAATACATGAAAAAAACATAATCAATACACTTTTTTCATGAATTTTCAATTTTTTTGATGTGGGTCCACTCAAAAGTATGAAAAGTTGGTAATTTTTGCCTATGGAATTTAATTTTGCATCTAATAGGTGTTTACACTTGAAATTTGAGTAAACATATAAGAACATAAGCCAAAAATACAATTAAAAAAAGATAGTTTCCTTTTCTTTTCTTTTCTTTAAAAAATCATAACTATTATTTTATTATTTTCCTTAGGATTCCCATTTTAAACCTCAAAATTCCCCTAATGGAAATTACCCCAATCATAATTCTAATGGTGTGTCAACAACCCAACCCTCCTATGGAAACTTGACACAAGGAAATTCATATTTCCCTTTCTAAGGTCAACAACAAACTAACCCCCCACATCCTCAAAAAATGCATGGGTGAACATTGTTCAACCTTCTTTACCCTAACAACAACATGTGTTTGAACAACAAAATACTATTGACCCAGCCAATAACATGAAGAAAGAAGGAAAGAACAAATAGAAGGGAAACTGATCACAAGTAGTAACCCATAGCAACAAAACATGCAAAGAGGATGAAAAGCCTCTATTTGGAACCAAAATACAAACCAAGCCCCCAATAACCCACAAAAATTAAGGAAATAAAAGTGGTTTATAGGCTAATTATCCTTGCACCTTCTGCGGTGAGTATGGACATTACACCCATCATTGCCCCCAAAAGTGTTGAATTTGAACACATGAAGAAGGATATGGGAAACCATAGTGGCCAATTAGGGGGTAATCAAGAACACATAGTAATACATACACATTTCCATCAATAAGGGTAGTAGTCACATAACACAAAATTGGTGCTCCACATTACAACAATGTTGCAGTAAGTAACACCCAAGATATGGCCAACCATGACATTTACATGAATGCAACAAATATCCTACTATAAACACATCATTAAGACTATGGATCTCCTCTTGATCCTAATCATGCATTAGCATAGGAAATTCCATTTAATTCAACCCCCTCTTAACAATCGTGTGGCCTCCCATAGATTCAATTGATAAGTTGACAAAAGGACACTTAAGTCATGCCTCTCACAATGCAAAATAAACACATAATTATAACATGTTTGATGGCATTGCACAGTCCTATGTTGCCTTGTTAGCACTGAAAGTGCTTCAAACATGTCCAACTCAAAGGAAGGAATTTATTTCAACATGAGTTGTGATGAACCATTTCAATTCATGATTGATCACATTTGAATTAGACAACTCAAAATTGTGAGTCACATCATTAGTTGATTTCCAAATTCCTGCCATCATACATAATGTCACTACACATGCATTATTGATGAGGGGGAATCTTCGTGCATTATGTCTATGGAAATATGATTGAAATTAGGATTGTCGGATCTTGTAACTTCATCTATTACCCTTAAGGCATATGATGGTCACCCTTCACAACCTATAGGATTCATTTAGAATGTCCCAGTGGAACTTGTCGGTAAAATAGTTCTCATTGATAGAGAATTTATGGATACCCCAATATATTACATTACTTTTTTGGATTAATCTACATGTACAAAATTAAGGTTATCACATCCTAGGTATTTTGCACCATGATATTTCCTCATAATGGAAAAATCATAACCATAGAGAAATTAACACACTATGAGTGAAGGGCCTCCCCTTCATTGACAATGTGTTACATTTTGTGGGATCACAATAACAACTAGTCCCCTCTTTCAAAAAATTAAAGCCTCGAATCTTTAAATATTCCACTCTCCTAGGAACATACTTTGGAGACTACCTGATTCATTCCTTCTTTCTCTTCATTTCTTGTATGTGTAATAACCGCCTCTTCTAGTGAATCACTCAAGACACCCAATCAACGACAACTTAACTAGAAATGGCTCTAGTGAGTGATACAAAATTTTTACCATATGTTATCACTCAAACTCCATTCCTATACCCCCACTTTGTTTCATTCTCATGCCAAGTGATGGAAACACTTATCTTGCCAAACATGGCTTTGGTAATGCTTGTATGGTATTTGGCACCTCTTACCACATCAGTTATGTTATGGTTTCTCGTTAGATAAATTACATTTTCGCCACCTTCAAAGGAACCTAATCATTTGAAAACACCAACCAACATAATGACACTATGAGCTTAGTGGAGTTGTCGGTTGGAAGAAAACCCATTGGTAGAAAATGGGTGTTTAAGAAGTTGAATGAAGAAGGAAAAGTGGATAAATACAAGATTTAGTTAGTAGAAAAAGGTTAGTCCTAGGTGTCGGGAATTGATTTTGGTGATATTTTTTCTCATGTTTCCAAGTTACTTTCTATTATATTACTTTTATATGTTGTTACTTTTGATTTTGAGGTAGAACAGATGGATACGAAGACAACATTCTTACATAAGGATTTGAAAGAAGAGATCTACATGAAGCATCCTAAAGGCTTTGCAGTGAAGGGTAAGAAAGAATCGGTATGCATCCTAAAATGTCTCTATATGGGTTAAAATTATCACCAAGGATGTGGTATCAAAATTTCTATACATATATACAGGTACTTGGCTTCACAAGAATAAAAGTGGATCATTATGTGTATTTTAAATTAGTAGTTGATAGTATTATTTATTTAGTCTTATATGTGCATGATATGTTCCCGATTGGAAATGACAAAGAGATTATCTAGGATGTGAAGACCCAATTGTCCTCTAAATTGGTGCTACAAAATTTATTTTGGGCATGGAAATTAAAAGAAATTGGGCAAAGAGGAAATTTTGGTTGAATCAGATGTTGAGAAACTATCAAAGGTTTAATATGCAGGAAAATAAATCGGTGAAGGTTTTTATTCTTGTAGGTGTAAATTTATCTATAGAATAATGTATCAATACACAGGAAGAGGAAGAGGACATGTCTCATGTTCCATATGTGAGTGCATTTGGACATTTGATGTATGAAATGTTTTGTACCATACCAAACATTTCGAATGCAATGGGAGTATTGAGAAGGTTTATGTCAAAAGTAGGAGAGGAGCATTGGACAACAATAAAGCGATTTTTCAGGTATTTGTGTGGCACTAGTGGTTATGGTTTTTCTACCAAGGAAGATTGGGATTGGACATAGTGTTTTACATACATGGCTTTGTTGATGCAGACTATGATAGATATATGGATCACATAAGATCTACAAGTGGGTATGTGTTTAACCTATTTGGAGGAGAAATTAGTTGGATGAGCAAGAGACAATATGTAGTGGAACTTTCAACTATAGAACCTAAATACATGGCAACCACTCATGCAAGCAAGGAAGTAGTTTGGTTATAGATATTTTTTTAGGTATGGGGTTGGTACAACAAGCTATAAGGATAGATTGTGACAACCAAAGTGCAATTTTGTTGTCAAATAACCCTACTTATCATTCGAAGAAAAAGCATATTGATGTTCAGTATAACTTTAGGAGGGCTATGGTTGAAGAAAAAAAGGCGTTGATGGTAAAGGTGGACACTTTGAAAAATATTGCAAATACATTGACAAATTCTATGAGCACTGGGAACTTTTCTTGGTCTAGATGAACAATGGGTATTACTACCTTGGATTGGTGATTGTGTACTCTTGTGGCCCCCCATGTGCAAATAAAAAAAAAAGTGGGAGAATTTTCGGTATGTTTTATATTCATTGCATGAATAACTATATGTGTGATATGGATGCCCCCCTACATGAGGTTCAGGGTAGCACCCCCAATTTTTTTTGGGGCAGTTTTGTGTCTGTGGTTTTCAAGCGCATGGTGGTTTTGCACATGGTTTTATAGATCCAATCAATGGAACTATGGTTATATTCTAATACAAGGTTAATGTATTGGAGGTTCACGAATGCTTCAACATGTATATAATGTATTGTATCATTGAAAGGAACATAGTGAAAAATCAATCTAGTTTTCCTAATTTTTGGTTGCAAGAGAAAAATCTCTATGTATATTTACTATGATTACCTTTGTATTATTTCTATTAGTTTTAAGAATTTGTTTTTAGGTATTATTTGTATAGGGTTAAAAACTACATGACACTTTCTTAGCTTCATCATTTCTCAACAAGGAATTATGGTGGACCCCCTTAAGGTCCAAGAAATTTGGGAAATCCCACCACCGAAAACATTGCGTCAAATATAGAACCTCCAAATCAAGGCCAATTTCTTGTGCTGCTTCATCCCCAACTATGCTACTTTTTCTCATGACTTTCTTGATCTCCTATATCAGGATATCCCTTTCCAATGGTATTAACAAGTGCAATAATCCTTCAACACTTTAAAATACACATTATCACACACACCATTGATAAGATCTCATGACTATAACAAAGACTATACCCTATACCTCTCAGCATTTGAGGTGGCCATCACCAGGGTATTAGTTCAAGAAGGAGATGAAAACAAAGAGAACATCATTTATTGGGACCAACTCTCAACTATGAGCCATAAAAAAACTTCCCTTGAATTAGTGCATACAATACAAAAGTTAGTACATTACATCATACTCGGGACTACCAAAGTAATCATAAGTTCAAACCCCATGTGGTACTTTCTTACTCGTACGATAATGAATCACAAGTCTGCCTGATGCATTGTCATTCTATAGGATTTTGGCCTCAAGTTTTCCTCAACCAAAAGAAAAAAGGCCCTAATACTCACAAAGTTCATTGTTGACCTACCTTTGGATACCAATGACCCACCTGTAAATCACACTTTACCTAACAAACATGTATTTATCATCTTGATGGATGGTCCTTGCCATGGAAGCATTATCCTCTACTTGTGAATCCAAAATTGAAATCAATGTCTCTCACAAGATGATCGATGGCATATTCACCATCAAGCACCTAGCTATCTCCTAATCGAAGTTGTACTCTACATACACAATATTGATGTCATTTTATATTGATTCCTCACTTTCCAAGAAGTTGAGTGGGTCTTAAATGAATTTCATAATGGAGTTTACAAAGGACACCTCTCAAGGATGTTAACTATGAAAAAAATTCTCCTTGTAGATTATTTTTGGCCCAACCATTTTCAAGATTGCATTCAAGAAGTTAAGTGGTGCACCAAGTGCCAACTCTATGCCCATAGAGTGTGAGCTCCTCCAAATCCATTACATCTTATCATTGCAACCAAATCCTTTTGTAAACAAAGGATTAGCTTTATGACTTGTAATCCACCATCACAAAACAAGCATAAGTATATAGTAGTTAAGTTCGAATACTTCACGAAATGGGCTAAAGCTATGTCCACTTTCAAAAACATTGTTAACACCAAGGCACATTTTTTATTCAACCATATCATTACATGGTTTGGGGTTCTTAAGGAATTGTTATCTAACCATGGAAAACACTTAAAAAAATATATATATAATCGAGTAACTCTGACAAATCCTTGGTTTTAATCATGAGTTTGTTTCACCATATTACTCGTATTCCAATGGCCAAGTAGAAATTGTTAACAAAGTTATCAAGACCATATTACAATAAATGGTTAAAAAACATAAAACAAATTGAAACCACATGCTTTTCTAAGCCTTGTGGTCATATCAAACATCAACCAAAACATCCACAGGTTTCACACCCTTCCACCTTGTTCATGAGGTTGAAGTCATTTTACCAATAGAATGCAATATTCCTACTCTATGTATTGTCATCAAGCTTCTCCCAAACACCTATCCCTTAGAGAAATCAATTGTTCAGCTGGAACATGTCAATTAAAATCAGTGTGTCTCTCTCCAACACAATGAAGCTACCAAAAAATAATCCAAAGCAAGATATGTCCGAAGTGTAACCCTCCGCACCTTTAGTGTGAAGGGGACTTAGTCCTACGTTATGATGTTGTCAATGAAGCATTGGGTCCTAGGAAATTTGAAATGTTATGGAAAGTTCCCTACGTAGTCAAACATTGTCTCCTCAAAGGAGCATACATCCCAATTATTCCTGGTGACACATCTGTCAAAGACCCTTTCAATGGATTTTATCTCGAGGAATTTCATCCAAGAGTGGAATACCTATTGTCCCTTTGATATTGTTGTATATAATTTCATTTTCTCTTATAATGTGTTGATAACCTCATATAATCTCTCTTTGATCTTTACCTTGTCACTATTTTGTATATGGATGAACCACCAACATACTTCCTTGAATTTGTTGATGGTGTTTCTTACTGGACACAAAACTTAGCAGTGACATCTTGGGTAATATATTCCCCCAATCAAACCATGCTCCACACAAGTAGAGGTTTCATTGGGCTAGCCACCAATAATCTATACAAATATGATGTCATCATAGGCCTTTCGGCCAATGCCATCCACCTTAGCATTCACCACATGCATTTGTTCCTTGATTCCCAACATGTCATATGGAAGTTGAGCCACACATTTTAGGTTCATGATGCTCGTTTATTTTGGAAATACTTACATGCCAAGTTTTTAGGACAAATTTTTTATAATGTTATCTTTTGACATATACCACAGAGTTAGAACCAAGTTGTTCAAAACACAATAAATCATATCCTAGACTGAAATGCATCATATCAACTATAGAATCCATTGAGATACATTTCACATCAGATACATGAAACATAATAAAGCATCCATATTAAAGAAGAAAAACATCATAAATCTATTCATAAAAGAGAACAAAACATGTCAAAAAATAATAATATCACACACACATCTATTCGATATTGTATATTTATGAGGGGAAGAACTCTTTATGAGGATGCTTCCCTGATTTTTTGCTACTGGTCATTTTTTATGGTTCATAGCCATAAAAAATGACTATTAGAAAAAAATCAGGGAAGCATCCTCATAATAGGTTCTTCCCTTCATACAAATATGATATCGAGGGAGAAAGTAACACCAAAGCACCACCCTATCTCCCTCTACCATCAATAGGTGGGTCCTTTTCGGCTCCTCAATCAGGATCCAAAATGGTCATTGTTATCATCACTGCCACTACTTCCCTATGCAATATTGATCGCCACTCTCGATACATCGTCACTACAACATCTACAATTTCCTCCCTGAGCATCACCCAACCAGCCTTAGATATTCCCAAACAAATGTCACCATACAATGGTATACATCTTGGTCCCTCTCCTTAAGGGATGCCACCTACTCTCTAATTTGTTGTATCTCCTCAGCCTAGGATTCCACCTCGAACCCCTCCCACACTAGAGGGAACTCTATACCTATGACAAATTGACCTTGATGCCACAACCTCTGGGATCCCTCTAGCTCACCCTCAGTTGGGCACACTTTCCTACCATGCACTAGTCCTTGCACATGATCCTCCCTTCGAGGGTGATCATGGACGATTGAATATTTTGGCCACAAGGATCCATATCTACATACATAGAGAAACAAAATGTCACCATTCTCATATATGTATAATCAAAATGAAAAAATGAAATGTAAATAAAAGCACAACACATACCTGAGGGCCCCCATCTCTTGCCTGGGGGTAGAGGCATGTCCAGATCACCTTGGAAATACATCCCCATAGAGAGGAAATCAAATATAATATGTGGCATATAGAGCCACCACTGGTGGACCCCCTCATTCCAAAACCTCCCATCCTCCCTCATAGATCATGATGTGCCTCCATCACGTGATCCATGGAAAATGGGGAAGGGTCACATCCACCCTGATGTGTGGGTGCAACATCATGACATGCTTAGAGAAGAAACTACAAATGAGAATACCAAAGGTAGACTCCTAGAGATGTTCCTCCACTGCTCATGTCACCTAGGCCACTAAGAACCCATGCAGAAATTGTTCCCAATCACATTAGAGGAATTTTGAGGTCTAAAATGAGCCTCCTAAGGAAAATAATAAAATAAGAGTTGTGAGTTTTGAAAGAAAGAAAAAAGGAAACTATTATTTTTATTTTATTTTCAACTGATCTCCTTACTCAAATGTCAAGTGTAGATTCCTATTAGATGCATAACCCACTACACATAGTTCTCAGCATACCCACATCAAAAAAAATTGAAAATACATGAATAAAGCATGTTGGCACATTATTTTCATATATTTTGAATGTTTTCGATGTGGGTCTACTCATAACTATACAAAGTGGGTACTCATTGTATGTGGAATTTAATTATGCATCCAACAAGTGTCCACACTTGAAATTTGAGTAAACCTATAAGGAGATAAGTCGAAAAAACAATTAAAAAGAAGTAGGTTTCTTCTCCTCCCTCCAAAATATTTACCCCTAGGGATGACATCATCATCTTGAATCTTATTGGTTCTTATAAAGTTAATTCTTTTAGTACATTTTTTAGGCCCATTTTTTACTTCAAAATCCCTTAATGCAAGGTGCCATAATCCACTTGGTTCAGTACGCCAAGCTATTGGTTTGTAACAAAGTGTGGAATTATCCCACCTAAGATCCACACTATCATAGTTGTAGTAGCCTGCAAACCCACATCATGGATCACTAAAATCCATACTTCCTCTCCCCCCATCACCCCTAATGCGGAATGTTTCCTGACCCACTTGTTCAAAATCATCAATAGCCATGTAGACTCAATAGAAATATCCTGCCCCCATGGCTGCAATCGCAGTGCCCCACTCTAGATGATATAATATTTACACTATCTTGACCTTGAGACATCATTTTAATTATATACTATTCTTTTAGGACATTAGTATGATGATTCAAACTTTTTATATATTTTGAAGACACAATTATTCATGATATGATATCTTGCCTTCATTTTGATGATCATACGATGTTGATTATGGCTTTTAAATGTGATCATTTATGATTCTTACTGTATGATAGTTATATTATGTTTATCCCCTTTAGAAAATCTATGATTTGGTTAATTCATAAGAACTTAAGGATTGATATGTTATTGAATATCAACTAATCTAAAGTTTAATAACTGAAAACTAGAAAAGTAAACTAAATATGAAAAAAAAAACATAATAAATGAAAGAAACGGCCTAGCTGATGTTAGTAAACTAATACTTATGAAGGGGTTAAATGAAAGTTAGATCTAAGTGAATAATAGATACAAAATTAATTACAAGTTATCATGTTTAAAAAGGGGAATAATCTAAAGTTAATTTGAGGTGGACATAAGGGAATTAAAATCTAAATAAATGTGATCCAGAATTGAATTATTTAAATAAGTAATTCCAAGAAATTAAAATCAAGTGAACCTCGAATAATTGATAAAATCCTAAAAATATAACCAAAATTAAAGAGGAGAAAGTAAAATAATTAACTACAACTAACTGAGACTCTTGGTGGATAACAAATAGTTAACTAAAACAAATAACAAAAGTTAAGGGAGAGGAAATGGGCATATGAGAACATCTAGGAGTAAATTTAGGAACATGTGACTCTTAGGTGAGAGAAAATCTTTAGTATAAATAAAATAATGGGAAATTACATGAGTAGAATTGTGGATAAGACATGTGGCTGGGTGAATAATCAAAATTATGGAATTTAATACTCAGTTATTTTGCATGTGAAAACAAGTGCCACATCTAATCCTCACCAAAAAAACTATAAAAGGAACACATTCTTATGAAGGGGACATCCTTGAGATCCCATGTGCTAGATGAATGTTGTAAATACATTTTAAGATTTCTAGTGAGAACCTGTGATTTGTTGTGAAATTGTGATCTTGAGCATTGTTTATAGTTAGGTGGATAATAATTGTTGATAATGGGAGATTAGGGTTGTGGCCAAATTCCCATCAGTTAATGTTATTCTCTCCTCCTACCTACAACCCAATTGCAACTCATGGATCCAAAGGGAAGAAAAGTAACTTGGTGTTGGAAGGGTGGACATCTGAGTGGTTAGAAGCTTCAGTCAAGAACGAAGAGAATTTTAGAAGATTGATCATTGGAACCACATCAAGGATCATGAAAACTTGCATCAAGTATTCTACCTTCACTGGAGTGAACAATGTCTATTGTAATTTTTTTATGGACTATTTTGTAAATGTATAACTTTAATGTAGTAATAAGTTGAAATTATAATTGTAATATTTGTAAGATTACTTGGATTGGTTTCCCTTTGGTGTATAGTATTGTAGATTTGAATTGTAAGACATTTGATCATTCTTCATTGTATTACATGCATGATTATTTTTGTAAATTGTTGTAGAATTTAATAGTGATTGTGTACATTGAGAATTAGCGTTGTAAATTTTTGCAATAACAATTATAGAGGTATATATCTATTTAAGAAAAACATTACCAAAAAATTGGGGTCACGTGTAGGGAACCTACAACAACCCTGTCAAGAAATAGATATCGACCTCAGCTAATATCAACAAGTCCTCCACTTGCACCTTAAACACCACATGATGAGACCTTTATCATCTCACTAGGACCGTAGCATCTCCTCCTATGAACAAATCAAGGGGATTTTAAATACTTCAAGAGCCCCCACCTAGTCAGAGCTAGTCGATCCTATGGAGTATCTTGCACAGCTACCCGGATCTCGACATAATTTTCTCCCTCCAGTGAAGCATCATTACCGATGTATTCATGAATAAGGAGTTCGCCAGTAAAAATAAAAAGAGAGAGCCACATCCTTGCAACTATGCCTCCCACAATTACGTTGGTTCACATAACTATAACCTATATTATTTTTCTCAACTATGTGATCATTGTAGTTGTATCCACCCTATGCACGTGGGAAACCATGCAACTGGGATTTGAACGGTTGCAACAATACCCATGATTATTCACCTCCCAGTTGTGATACACCACGCACCTAAACCATTTATGGTTGTAGCAGTCCATGCGACTGTGATCACCCAGTAGTGTAGTCACCCACAATCACCACAACTTCCACTAAGTCTCCCATGTAGTTGTTGGCCCTAGAACATAAAAAGGGTTGTATGGCCCTTTAGGTCATATGACCCCTTGGACCATATGAACCCCCTAAGCTATTGCCAAAATCACAAAGGTTAAAGATTTGGGACTTCCCTGTCTCCAAGTGCAAGTCAAACAAGGTCCATGGCAACCTTTAAATAACACCAGGATCACTTAGCAACTCTTTAATCACCACATCACCAAGGCACAAATAAGGTGGTGGCGTGGGCCCCAGCCCCTTTTATATGCCCTAGGTAGGAAATTCTAGTAGACCACGGGGGAGCCCGTGAGCTTTGTTTCGAAAATTGTTTGTACTCTGGGATTAGTGCATTACACACTACTCATTGGCACCCACTTTTGGCATGCTAAATTTTCACCTTCGGGGCCCTAACAACTCTCAGGCTCATCCTCAGGTGTGCCACATTTTCCTTTTTTCATGTTCAGATACACACTTTAAATATGTTTTATATTTGTAGTACTTTCACCTAAGGTGTCTGGTTCATGGTTGCAAGATACATTTTCTCACCCACCATGGATACTTGGCTACTAGGTAGTAAAATTGCATTCAAAGTATCATTTCCTAATTAGTATGATAAGATTATCCCTTAGAGAAATCTGCCTAGCCTAGTTTAGTCCCCCTGAGTTCACTATAAGGCCCTCATACCTAAACCAAACTCACCACGCCTTCCTCTTGTAACAAGTGAACGTTTGCACATGGTCAATAGTTTTCTCAGCTTCATGGATTGTCCCATATAATAGTACCCTTTTCATGATTATCCATTTTTGTTCTTTGATCTTCCTTGTTGATGATTGCAAAAGCATTTTATTGCAAAAGGTATATTAATGACTAATTGAAAACGATGCCCCTTCATAGGGGTCTATTTTCCAACTCCGCTTCTAATCAAACCATGAAGAAATTTGAAATTTTGGGACATGGGTTTTTTCGAAAATACCCCCAATCAATTAACAACGTGATATTTGCACAATCCAATTCACTATTTGGGAGATGCACTTAGTTCTTCTGGAACTAATTTTTTCACTTGCGCCACCTGTTTTTTTAATGCCAAATTTGTTAATATATATTTTAAATAAAATATTTTTATTTTTAAAAAATTTTGTTTAATTTTATAATCGTTTTGGATTTTGATTTGTGTTTTGATTTCTTTTAATTTAAGTTTTAAAATAAAATATTATTGATTTTAATTTGGTTTAAAAAAAAATATTTTAATATAATATAATATATATATTATTTAGTTTTAGTTTTAATATATTTAGTTTATTAATTTAGTTTAAGATTTTATTTTATTTAAGTTTTAGATTAGATTTATATTAGTTTTAAGATTTGATTTTTAGTTTTAAAAGATCTCCCAAATGATTTTTTAGTTTAAAATGTCTTGTTGTTTGTATGGCAAGTAAAAATAGAAGATTTGGATTCTAAAAAGATGGAGACAAATCTAATTTAAACCATGAAGGCAAACTCTTCCAAGCTTATAAAATCCATAAACTAGAAGGGGAAGAGTTGGCATTAGTAGTAGCATTAGCATTAGTAGTAGTGGCATTATAAGGAACAAATTTGCAATTGGTAGAATAGGAGGATATTTGATCTTTAATGTAGAAGGTGCGCCTACAAGGAGAAAGGAAATGTTGTATTTGAACAATTATGGAGATTGTTTGTCAGAAAATGTTTCTCTGATTTTACTTGATTAATCTAAGCTCATAATTTTGCTTTCATGATCATTGTGATGTTCCCTTCTCAAATCTTTTTTGTAGTTTTATCTCTAAAAGTTTTGTGAAGGTCGTCTATTTTCGTTTGGTGATTTGATTCCATGTGAGGATGGTAGATTATCCTACGTTTACTTGAAATTTTGTTAACTTGTGGTTTATATCAATTGCATCATTCTTTAGTAATTTGAATTCTAAGAATGATATTAAATTTGGGCATTACTACAATTAGAGTCTTCGTGATTTGATTCCTGGAATTTCATGTAAAGGACATGGTTCTTGTTTAAATTGAGTTGACAATTTAATTGTGATTATTTCCGATGTGTTATCTTGCTTCGTGATTTATTGATTGATTTGATTCATGAATAGAACAATGAAGTATCTTTCAAACTTCATAACTCATTGTAATTCTCTTTCTCTTAGGCTAATACTAACAATAGTTGCATATTGTAACATTTCTCGATGTATTAATGAATAAACGAATCTAGTTTTATCTAATTTTGTTTATAAAAGTTGAAGACTTGCATTGTTGTGGCTTTTCATTTTCACTTTTGCATCGAGAATTGTTATCATTTTAAACTAGTTATTGCATATTTAGTTAGAATTCTTGTTATTCCTAATTCTTTATATAAAACAAAACATGCATTCATAGACCTTGCCAGTTACATGAGTTTGGTCATCTCATTTTATATATAATGCACACATGTATTGTTCATAATATAAGCATGTAATATTCTCTTAGATTAATTAATATTTGCATTTCATTGTTTATATATTATTGCATTCATATAGGATAGTTTTAGGATAATTGTAGGATTTCCTTGTCTTTTCCTTTCGTGAGAGGAAGAGGCAAAAGTCTAACAGAGCCTATAAACTCATCAGCACTAACTACACCAAGTAGCTTGGGTTGTGTGAAGAGCCTCAATCTGGGTCACTTCTTCTATGTTAACTAGGTGTGCAAATGCCTGCGTCAACACATACATGATGTCATCTCTTGATCAACAAAGGTTTGTTTGCATGACTGGAACCATATTATCACATTCTTTTTTCTTCTGTTATTGCTAACAAACCCTCCATAGTCTTCTGCACCTATACCTTTGATCATAATTAAATCACAATTACATATGCATTTGGCCTCTCACGCCTCCACAATGTAGTAGACCATTTGCATGATCACCCCCCATTAATTCCGTCGATACCAAGACCAGCCAATGCCCCCCCCGCCCTTTGTAGTCGTCCCCTTGCACCATCACATAAAATATCACACATTAGGGAACACATGTTCGTGTATAAAGATTCTTTGGTAGCAAGGAACTGACTCATTGTAATATTCAAGTTTTTGTCGTTGGAGTTGTTTATTGATATAGGAAGATCCACATATATAAGTTTTTTTTTCAACGTTTCGGAGCCACTATCCAGGTCCATTTTTAAGACATGGGAAAAAATATTTAGTAGAGGTGGAATATATGGTGGACAATTATGGTCAGGAAGCCCTAAGGCTGAGTAAGGGCATATATATAAAGATGATTAAGCTTATATAATAATAATAAAATTAATAAGACTATTGAAATATATGTTGAACATTAATGGAATTAGTGAAATAATATTGAAGTATGAATCCCTAATAATGGCATATATAAAAGTTTTGATTTCCTAACTTTTATTAGGGAGTCTCTAATCATTGATTAGCATTGAATTAGAAAAAAATGGAAATTGTATTTGTAACATCCCCTTGTTTTGACACATACTTTTGTAACATCAAATGTGATTGTGACTCCAACATGGGGAAACCATAGTTGGTTGAAACTTTATTTAAGTTGTTTTGAATTATTACTTAAAATCAATTAAAATTGATGGAGGAAGGGACAACCAACAGATCAGAGCTATGAGGGACATTGCTTGTTTACCTTGCACACCTTGAATGACAAACCCTACCGAATTAAATGTTGGAACCAACCCCAACTTAGAAAATACACTCCCTAACATATTTTAGAAGTGACATGATTGGAGTTAAACTAGAGTTGTTAACGTCGTTGACATCTCATTAAAGAGAACATGGATTGGTATGGGTGTTCCCATTCTCATTCTCCCCTATCACAGATCGAGGAGATAGTCATGGAGGAAAAGGCATCGAGGAGGCAAGGTAATGCACTTTCTCATTATGTAAAGGGACGTAGGTGAAATTCTAAATATGTGCATAGTAGAAGGGAATTAGGGGTTCAATATGTCTGGATGTTAACTATTGTGATTGTGTTTGAGGCCACGGAAAATCCTTGTGTGATCCTATGTTTCCAATGTGGTGTTTAAGGATTAAAATTTAACCATTAAGTGCTCATTGTGTCCATGAAACCACTCAATGCCTGCCAAATTGTTGTTAAACCACCTATCTAATGGGTGCTTGTTATTGGTTGTGAAATTACTGGGTGCTTGTTGTTGGCTGTGAAACCACTCAGTGCTTAAATGTGTCTATGAAACCACTTATTGCATTCCAAATTGTTTTTAAACCACCAATATAGCGAATTTAATCCTAAGAAACTGATAAACACATATATCCCTTGAATTTTGGTGCAATTGTGTGATTGAATCTCAAATAGTAAGTGGGTCACTATTTTTCTTGATGTATAACTATTAAGCCACCTAGACAATGGACCCCATCTCTTGAACATTTAACCAATCCATCAGTGTAAATTTAACTTTATGCAGGCATCCCCTCAAACTCTAGATCTGGATCAAGGGTGGTCAACTGCAAGAAAGTTTATAGTGTAGAATTCCTATGGTTGGGTGGAGAGTGGAAGTTCCTCCTCTAATTTCCAATCAATTTAACTTACTCATATTAATATCACGGTTTATGTATATTTGATTTATGAATCATGCTTTATGTCTAATGCTATAGTTAGTTGATGTATGCTTCAATATGAATCATGAATAAGTGCCTAAGAGTGTTATATCTCCATGGATTGAGGTTTCTTTATGTGTTTATGGTTACATGAATATTTATATTGTTAATTTTGTTGTAAAGCTCCGAAATTACAGACTATGTTATATGTCAAGGACTACTTCAATGTTTGGTTAATGTTCAGAATGCTTAATCTATAAATTGCTAAGATGATTTAAGAGTTTATGCATACTTACATATATTGTTGTATGTTTAGAGAATTATTGTTTAAATTTGGAGTTGTAGTCTTCTTGTATGAGCATGCAATAGGGACGCCTCCCTAATAAGGATATAGAATTCCTAATCCAATAAAGAAACTATCTAATTTACAATAAGTAGACAAGCTAGAAAGTCTGAATTGGTGTAGCTTTGGACTTTGGAGCCTATAATCTCCTTTAGTTAGAATCTATGTTGAGTTAAGTTATGTTAGTGCCTTTGGACTCATTAGGACACAACGTAGTATCTTTGATGGTTTGAATTCAGGACTTAGTCATTGCCTCAGAAACTTAGTGTTTTAGCAAAAGCATTGGTGCTTCAAGAAGTCCTAGTAAAATCTCCTTAAATTTCCTTTTAAGCAAATATTAGCAGAGATCCATAATTATCCAAGGTCACATGGTCCTTTTCATGATTTTTTTATCTAGGACAGATACCATTTCATCACCCAAGTGTTGATGTATCTGAAGTTATCTCAAACCGAATGTTCCCCATAAACACACTTTACATCTGGATATCAAGGGGGGGCGGATTTTCAATTCTTTACTTGGACGCATCCAGATGGGCAGACACATCTGCATTGGAAATTGTCTAGATTTAAATTGAGTTGGATTTACTAATTAGTGTTAGTAATCCAAGGTAGGGCCCACATTGGTGGTTCATATGTGTGGGTCCATATTTTTATTTCATAGAGAAGATGTAAGTGTATATAGGATCTTAGGTTTGTGCAAGGTGTATGCCTTTGTGGTTCCTGAATGTCTGCTAAACCAAATTTCCTTCATTTAAGTCAAACAATCTAGAAGGTTAGGATTTTGGAGCATGATGATAATGGATAATGGTGTAAACCATTAGATTTAGTTAAAGTCATATGTAACGTAAAAACTCTGCATAACATAAAAAAAGCTTGGACCTGATGGGACTTGCTAGTCTGTGTTGGTGTGATAGTGCCACGAGGGTCTTATAAGGACCATGTGGAGCCACATAGGAAACTATCGATGTTTAATGAGTGTCTTGCATAGTGTGATTGTGAGAGTCCCAAACCGACGACCCATGATCACCCCAAGACCCCCTACAACCGTCATGGGTTAACAAGGGGGTTTGACATGGAAATCCCTACCGTGGATCCCTTATTTAAGCATATTCTATTATCGAAGGGTTATACTAAGGCATTGGACCAATCAATGGTTTGTGTTCATCCTGGGGCCCTCTTGGTCTATTAGGAGTTAACAAAAGAGGGGGGGTTCAAAACCATATACTTCTTGTAGAAAAAACCACTCGGATTTAGGTGGTGGTTTCATCATGGATACCACATGGCATTATGTAATTGGTCTAAATTTAGTTAGACATAATTTTCAATGAAGGAGTTGGATGGAGATGAAATTTATATCATCGGAAATATCTTGACAAGTTGGACATGATGGTGGTATCATAACCTAATTCCACAAGCTTTTAAAAATAAGTATTTTTGGTAACCCCATATTCATAACAGACTATGGAGGTCGGGTTAATTCATAAGTAACACCTTCCACAACCCGAGTAGATATAAGGCGGTGGAAGGGAGTGTTACAGAACTATATATTCATTTACATGTTATCCAAGTACCTATGCATATACACAAACAAATAACTACAATTTCATAATCAATACAATAAGAGACAACATTGCCGAAGAAGCTACCGAAACCATAATCTACAAAATATCATTCCACGCATGAACACATCAACGAGTTTCACACCCAGGAAATTATCACATTTACAAACACATGAGATATTGCATCATTCTCACAAACAGATATCAACACCGTCTATAAGACAATATGCACAATCAAGTTACACTTATCTATATGTTTAAATATGGTTGGCGAATGAAGAAGTGATTTCAACTCTCCATCGAAATGTAAGCTAACAACACTACAATCTTTCTTTCCACCGACCACCCTTAAGTTAGATCCAAAGTCTGAGGGGATGCGTAGCCAGGTAAATTCACACCCAAGTCTTAATCACATAAACAAGAGAAGGAATCCACTATCTAGGTGGTTTATCAACCACTCCATAGCAATAAGCACAATAGTGACTCACTTTCTCTCTAAGTTAAAACATAGGGATTCACCCAAGATCAAATGGGTTATGTATTAGTTCCAAGAGGTGAAATCAACTTATTTTGGTGGTTTATCATCTTCCTATTAATTGAAAGCATTGTAATCCTCCATAGTATACTATTCAGGTGGTTAATTAGCCTCATGGCAAGCACCACAGTGACTGATATTTCCCTGTCTTGGTGGTTTATCATTTGGGAAACAAGCACCATGTGGGTTATCATCCTCACAATAAGCACCACAGTGATCTAATCCCTTCACCCAAATACCAAACAACATTTGTTGATGATCTTGCCCTAGGATGGAAATTTCTTTTTCCTAAATCTATATCCCAATTACATGCATGTCAAGTTGTCCATGTGGTCAGAAAGCTCTAGTATCACACACAGGCCTCCCTCCATGTGGTTGCAGTTGAGATCTCTCAGCTCACAGGGTGTGGGTAGAAACCCAGTTCCAGATTTTTAGGGCGAGATAGAGGCCAACTACCCAAAACAACCAAGATATTTCCATAATCCAATCTAATATGATAATAAGTATGTTTGATAAATACTAGGGTTAGATCTTTGTAACCCCCTCCTCCCAAATCTACCCAAGTAATTAGCCAACTCAGATAAACATGTGACGAGAAGTTACTATGATACGATTCGACCTCCTATGTCACCTTAAGGAAGTGGAATTGATAGAAACACACCATACAGACCTTCCACATCAACAATAGGACTCCTAAGAACCATCCCAACCACTCAGGTTACTAGCCCTTGGGTGCCACTAAGTTTTTATACCGTTAAACCCCTGGATGCTCTCTTGATATGGAAAACCATGCATCCAAGAGGCTCCAAACACTCCCATAGCATGGGTATGCATGCGTCTAGGGAATTTTCTACCCATTGTTGTGCTTGCGTCTCTGGGATTTGAGCCACTTTTTGAGGCCTAGAGCCCAGGTCACTACTCAAAACTAAATGACACTTTCAGAATTGAAAGACAACAATAGAATAATGATACAAATGGAATTACTTGAATAAGGACTTGACTATACCCCTACTAGCCATGACATGAATTTCATCAAACATGCCACAATTATGTAAGCTATAGGTTTAAACAATATATCTTAGCATAGGGGTCTCATACTCATTTGAGAATCGTTAAGAAGCATTGATGCCTCAACACATTAGTTGCAGTATCATCTATTAGGCCATAGATACATTGTTCATTCATTTACCAGTAAAAACATGATGAGAGCCATACATAGCCACTATCATAATAAATATTCATAACCAACATAATAACAACAGAAATACCAAGGAAATCACAGCCATATCATCCACATATAAACCCTTATAATACCCGTGAATAACAAGGAGAAATAACCTCATATTAATGATGCAAAGGCCAACAAATTGTGGGACATCCATGAACCACCTGACCGCAGACATGGCTGAGCCAATTTTCTCTTCAGCCTGTCACCCCCATGCCATATTCAAATCATGAATGTGGGATCTCATAAAACACATCAATCAAAACTATTTAGTCAATGAGGCCTCAGTTTTCTTCATTTTCCATTATTTTCCTTCATTTTCCTCCTCACATGCAACTTGTGACCTTTCACCTCCCTTTTCTCCTAATTTCCATTATTTTCATAAATAAATGTTCCAAAATTCCATTTTTCCTTTCCAAAGCCTTTTCCATTGCCTTTGCCAATTTCCTTAGCCATTAATCAATCACCGATGATCCCCATCACTATATTTCACCCAACGTTCATCTTGGAATGTGTGTCCCATAAACCATGGTTATTTTTTTTGCTTTTATTAACTTTTATTGCATGGATTTTGACCAGGGTTGTTATAGAACCCTCCCCCTTGGGGGAACACCATCCTCAGTGTTCAACAACACCTACAACCAACAAGATTGTTGTAAGAAAAACATACTACCCATGGAGATTTATAACTTAGCTCGTTGTAGTATTTACAATGATCATCTTGTTGAGAAGCAAACCAACCTGACAACATAACAAGTATAACAACATAATGACATGACACCCATACCGCTTACTGGAGCTTCATAACATATCTCATGGAGGTATTTACATCCATATACATATGTACATATAATTAACATCACCAAAACATGGACCAAAATCATATACAAAAGACATATACCAAAACATCTTCTCAACCACGAATAAGGAAGGATACATAGCCGCATCTAATCTTCCATCTCCCATGTAGCTTCGTCGGGACCAAAGTGCTTCCACTGCACTTTAACCTGCTCAATTTCTTAGTTCTGAAGCATGAGCATCTTTCTATGAAAAATGCACTGCGGTTCCAGCTAGAATTCTCCTTCTCACTCCACATGCAATACAGACCATTCAATCACATGATCGACATATTTAACTTACTTCTTAAAAAATGACACATGGAAAACATCATGGACTTTCACTCTCGGAGGCAGTGTAAGTTGATAGCCTGTTGGCCCAATCCTCTCAATAATCATGAAAAGGTCCACAAAACTAGGGTGCTAGCTTGGCACATGATCCAATCTGCAAGGATCTCTTCTTTGGTTTGATGCACAAGTACACATGTTCCCTAACTTAGAACTTGAACAACGTATTATGATCTGCATAACTATTATGTCAATCATGTGTCTCTTTCAAATTCTTCTTGATTACCTGCATTTCTCACTCCATGTCTACCAACATGTCTAGCCCAATCAACACCTTGTTAACTAGATCACTCCAACTGATGGGAGTATTACAACTCCAACCATACAATGTCTCAAATGGACTCCTCCTCAAGGATTTCTGAAACCCATTTTTATAAGCGAACTCTACCAATGGAAGGTACTCTTCCCACTTCCATTGTTGATGCATCACATGCATCCTCAACATGTCCTCCAATATCCTATTGACCCTCTCTTTCTTTCCATCTGTCTATGAGTGATATGTTGTATTGAAGGCCAAATTTGTGCCAAAACCTGCAAAAAAATCCTTCCAAAATTGGAAGTAACTTCACATCCTTGTTTGACACAATCTTCTTTGGAAATCCATGCAATCTGACCAGGTCCCTAATGAAGACCTGTTCTACATCACTCATTGAGAATGTAGACTTCACTAGAATGAAGTGTGTTACCTTTGTCAACTTGTCCACCACTACCATGATGGAATCATGTTGCCTCACTATCCTCGACAAACTTGTGATAAATTCCATGTAAATGACCTCCCATTTCCACTTTGGAATCATAATTGGATGTAGCAATCCACCTAGATGATTACATTATGCCTTCACCTGTTAACAATACAAGCACCTAAACACAAACTTTGCTACATCCTTCTTCGAATTCAACCAATAATAGAATTTCTTCACTGTTTTCAATGTCTTTTGATATCCTAGGTGACCTGAATATGGTTTCATATGAAACTCCCTCAAGATCAGCTTCTTGAGCTCACTGCTATCTGGAACATATATGATGTCTCTAAACCTAACCAATCCATTTGTCATGAGATGGTAGTCCACATCTTATGAATTTGCATTTGTACATGTACATGTACCTGTACCACCACCTATACATGTACCTATACCACTACCATTACTCTGTTGCAACTTATGGACAATCTCCATATACCTGACATCCTACTGACCTGCCTACAGATTTTATCCTATATATATGCCCCTTAGGAGCTCATAGTTGCTATGTGATTTACTTGTATCCGCCTACTAAGAGAATATGCCACCCTGTCCTCTTTAACTTTGATACACCTGATCTCAAAATTGAACTCACTAATCATGACCAGCTATTGAGCATGCCTGCCATTCAGATTCCATTAGCCAAATAGATATTTCAAAGCACTTTGATCACGCATAAATACAAACCTACTGCCTAGAATATAGTGCCTCCACATCTTTAATGTATGTATGATCGTTTCCAACTCAATATCATGTGTCAAGTAGTTATGCTCGTGCTCATTCACTTTCGTGACTCATAACATACCACCTATCCATACTACATAAGGACTCCACCAAGTCCTATCTTGCAAGAATTTGTACATACTAAAAACTCTTTGTACATATCTACAATCTTTAACGTTGGTGCATGTGTCAACAACTGCTTGAGCTGCTCAAAACTGGCTACACACTCCTCTATCCATTCAAACTTCTTACCTTTCCTCTGCAATGATGTGATAGGATAAGAAATATGTGAGAAGTTCTTGATGAACCTCCTATAATAAGATACCGACCCCAACAAAGATCTCACCTCATCCACATTCTTGTGAGTTGCCCACTCCATGATATCTCTTACATTTTCTGGTTCCACTGTTATGCCATCCTTGGAAACCACATGTCCCAAGTAGTGTACCTCAGTCTGAAAGAAATTGCACTTGCTAATCTTAGCATACAATTGATGCTCTCACAACAATATCAATATTGTTGTTAAATGCTCGTTGTGCTCTTCTTCAATTTTAGAATAAACCAATATATCATCAATGAACACATTAACAAACTTGTCTAAACACAGACGCAACACACTATTCATCAAGCACATAAAGGTAGCTAGAGCATTAGTTAAACCAAATGGAATTATAAAAAACTCATAATTCCAATACCTAGTCTGGAAATTTTTCTTGTAGATGTCCTCTTCTTTAATACGTACCTGATGATATCTGGATCTTAGATCAATCTTTGAGAACACTTCATCTCCCTTCAACTGATCAAACAAGTTATCAATCCTCGGTAATGGATACATGTTATTGATGGTCACTTTATTTAAATGCTTGTAGTCAATGCATACTCTAAGATTCCCATCCTTCTTCTTAATAAACAATATTAATGTGCCCCATGGCGATACACTTGGCCTAATGTACCCCTTGTCAAGAATTTCCTTCAACTACAGTTTCAACTCTACCAACTCAGGTGTACTCATCATGTAAGGTGCCTTTGATGTCAGAGCTGCCACTGGCACCAACTCAATAGAAAATTCAACTTCCCTCTGAAGTGGAAACTTTGAAATATCTATAGGAAATACATCCTGAAACTGTTGTAGAACTAGGTACCTTCTCAAAACATATGCATCCTCAACTTCCTTAGCTTTGTCACTAGAAATGTGCACTACAAATAACACACAACCTTTCATGTGACTACGCTTCACCTACATAGTTGTCAACATTCTAACTGATGTTGCTTTCCTCTTACCCACAAAACTCTTTGTTCCCCATTGTCATCCAAGCACTCAATGGATTTGTCATAAGAATCCACCTTGGTTCTATGAAGGTACAACCAATGCATGCCCAACAACATACTTTATCATCCTAATGGTAATACATTAAATTTTTTTGAGGTAGACGTACCATTCAAATCAAATGTACAAGCTCTTACCCAATGATGAACCTGCTTCTTTGTACCTATAGCCAACTGCACTAACCAAGACTCTGCATGCACTTCTTTATTCAAACCACACATATCCGCCAAGTCAAGATTAACATAACTATAATTAGATCCAGGGTCATTCAAAATAGAAACAACTTGATCACAAATCTTACCATCCATCTCGATAATAGGCGCCTAGTGATCTGCATGTATGTTATCCAACACTACATAGATCCTTGGAATACTCTGCTCAACATATCCCATTGTTTGTGCCTCCTAAGCATTGTATATCTATGGTATACTACCCTGATGTTGTGGACAATCTCTCCTACAATCATCTTTTCCACAAGTCCAACACTCTATAGGCTTCAAACCTACATCCTTGTTCTACTCCTCAAGTTGAAGTCCCTGTCCTCTGTCAGATGCATTGAACTTATTATATGGTGTTGCATTCTCTTTATTACCTACATCCTAAGATCTTTCTCGCATATTGTCCCATTTTCCTTTTTTCGTTGCATTACCTTTCCATTTTGGCTTAGTCTCAGATCTGTGCTTCAATTATTCATAAAAATGCTTTAGTTTTCTGATGGCCTCCTCCAATGATTTAGGTTAATCGAACTCAATATTTTCTTTAAATGTAATCAGTAATCCACTAATGAATCTCTGAATCTTGGCCTTCTCCTCCTTGAGGTAAGGCATGTACCTTAGTAGCTCTAAGAATATGCTAGTGTACTCCTCATATGTCATAGATCCCACCTTTAACTGATAGAATTACTTTTCCTTGTCATCAAAGTATCTCTCTGATAATTACTTCTTCTTGAATAGCCTCTCGAATTCACACTAAGTCAAGTCCTCCTCATGAATACCTGTGACATTATTCACATATTCCCACCAAAGATATGATTTACCTTTAAGAATGAATGTAGCTATTTTGGCTTTCATGTTCTTTGAATAATCATGCAACCTGAAGAACTTCCTCATACCAAGCAACCATTCTTCTTTATCATGTGAATTATCCATCTCACCGTCAAATATTGGTGGATTTTCTTTCTTAAACTCATTTGGTAAATATCCCCTTGTCACTCCTCCTATAAGGATGATAACGATGATGACCATAATGACTATCAGAACTAGAACTAGAGTAGTACTTGTGTCCATCGCCTCTCCTATATAGAGTATCCAACAACTTGCCATCTCTCACTGTGTCATCTCTATCTGACCTGTAACCACCTTGAGACCTACTTCCATATGCCCCATTAGTTTTTTCCTCCTGCTCATGGCTGATCCGAAGGGGTCCTTGTCGCTACAATTCTAACAAACTCTGAAGTTTCATTACATTTACCTCTCTTTCTTTCTCCTATGCCTATATGATTTTGTCATTGTCTACCTTACAACTCCTTATTTCTACCTTTAATCTTCTCAGTGTGTCTTCCAAATCATAAGAGTGCCCAACACCAGGCTTCTCATATAATCGGTAAGGAGAGTCTCGAGAACTGTAGTCTACCATCTTGCTAGTCATCTTTGATATTCATCTTGCAAGGTATATCATGTCAACTAAACCAAATCACAATAAACCAATGTACCTTAGTGCAATTCGGGGAGGATACCTCTTATGCATGATCAAAAAATCAACTTAATTCATGTATAAAATAATCAAGACAACATATGGAATTATAACACATAAGCATATAACCATATACCCATCATTCTAGCTAGAGTCCAGTCATCAATGCATGACCATATCAACTACGCATATTGTGACCTTATGCATGACAACGACCACCATATCATTGTACACTTGATCACATGTGAACACTAACATGCATAAGCAATGCATAATCAACTATACACTCATAACAACAACTCCACAACAACACCATCAACTTCCCATGGCAACCTCACCGCAACCATAACCCATACCATACGAATGCAACTAGCACATGGTATCACAACACAAGAAACACATATGAAACCAACATGAATGCATGACCAACACATAGCCCATCCAATCTGAGGGATGAACCATGCTCTGACACCACTTTGTAACCCCCTCCTCCCACATCTACCCAAGTAACCAGCCAACTGATGTAAACATGTGACGAGAAGTTACTATGATATGATTTGACCTCCTAGATCTCCTTAAGGAAGTGGAACTGACAAAAACACACCATACATACCTTCCACATCAGTAACAGGACTCCTAGGAACCATCCCAACCACTCAAGTAACCATCCGCTAGGTCCCACTGAGTTTTTAGACCATCAAACCCCCAGATTTTCCCTTGATAAGGACAAGCATGTGTTCAGGAGGCTCTAGATGCTCCCATAACATGGGTATGCATGTGTCCAGGGACTTTTCTGCCTAGTGTTGTGCCTGCGTCTCCAGGATTTGAGCCACTTTTTGAGGCCCGGAGCCTAGGTCACTACCCAAAACTAAATGACAATTTCAGAACTGAAAGATAACAACAGAAAAATGATACAAATGGAATTACTTGAACAAGGACTTGACTAGACCCCTACTAGCCATGATAGGAATTTCGTCAAACACGTCACGATTATGTAATCTATAGGTTTAAACAACAGATCTAAGCATAGGGATCTCATACTCATCTGATAATCACTAAGAAGAATTCATGCCTCAATACATTAGCTACAGTTTCATCCATTAGGCCATAGATACATTGTTCATTCATTTACCATTAAAAACATGATGAGATCCATACATAGCCAATGTCATAATACATATTCATAACCAACATAATAACAATAGAAATACTAAGGAAATCACAGCCATGTCATCCACATATAAACCATTATAATAGTCATGAAATAACAAGGAGAACTAACCTCATATTAATGATGCAAAGGCCAACCAGTTGTGGGACTTCCACAAACCACCCAACCGTAGACATGGTTGATCCAATTCTCTCTTTAGCTAGTCACCCTCGTTCCATATTCGAAGCATGAATGTGGGATCTCATAAAACGCATCAATCAAAACCATCCACGAATTCCACGTGCCAACCACCTCAACCCATCAAATAGTGATTCCACCTCACGAATGAACATCACAAAACCATCATCAGGTTGGTATCTACCCAAGCCTTCCAGGTCTCCAAAGTGTTTGTTCCAACCAAGGCTTCCAAAACTAGTACTCAACCCACAACTATCACTGGGCTTCCAAAATGTTTTTCCAACTAGATCTTGCAGGACCAGTAACTCAACCCACCAAGGGCTTCCAGAGCATTTGTTAAACCAAGGATTTCAGGACTTGTAATTCAACCCAAGTTGTTACAAGGCTTCCAGAGCATTTTTCCAACCAGGGTTTCCAGGAACTAGTAACTCAACCCAAGCTAAAGGAAACATGAGAACCAACCAGAAAAACAAAGAAATGAACCCACAACACCATGGCTATCTAGGAAATGGTAAGGCTAGGCAAATCCACTGTCAATCTAGGCAATCCTTCATGCCAGTGACATATCATGACCAATAAACCACATGCATATTCCATGCATGCCAAAACTAGTGAGGAAAACATACATGCAACTCAGTACCTACAAGAAAAACCCGATGTATTTGTTGATCCTGATGTCCTCTTGAGCTTCCCTACTCTTCCTTTACCTTCTTTCTCCAAGACTCCAAGTATGCCACACTCCCCCAAGAGTGATCCAAGAAAAATATAAGTCTCCAAGAGTATGAGAGAGTGAGAGAGAGAATAGAGAGAGAGCTCCAAAACTGAACTGGAAAAAGTCGGTGAACTAATCCTCAAAATCCTTTTTATCAATGAGGCATCTATTTTCTTCATTTTCCATCATTTCCTTCATTTCCCTCCTCACATGCACCCTGTGACCTTTCACCTCCCTTTTCTCCTAGTTTCCATTATTTTCATAAATAAATGTGTGAAAATGCCATTTTGCCTCTCCAAAGCCTTTGTCATTGCCTTTTCCAATTTCCTTATCCATTAATCAATCACCAATGATCCCCATCACTATATTTAGCCCAAAATTCAACTTGGAATATGTGTCCCGCCGACTGTGGTTATTATTTTTCCTTTATTAACTTTTATTACATGGTTTTTTTACCAGAGCTATTACAATCTTGCTCAGAATTTTCCAAACACATGCTAAACATAGTAACCACAGGTCATGAAAGCATATTTTTCATTTTCTTCTTGACGTCTTCATAGAATTATCAAGAAGACTCAATGCCCTCTAAAGCTAGCTGCATTAAACACTAGTTATCCCATGCATTCATATAACCATTCAATAACTTATCAAACCATAAGTAAGGTCCATAACAAAAGCACATTATACAACCAGATTATGTCATGCTTATAACCAGCATTTAACCATATTGAATTCAAGACATACTAGTCATAAAATCAACACAATAACCAACCATGTGCTCATTTATATCAATAAGAAATAACATATAATAACATATGTATAAATCCAGCAAAATCAAGGACTTACACGAACCACCCAACCATAAATTGGGTTGAACCAAATCTCTCTTTTATCCAACCAACCCTGTGCAATATTTCAACCATGAATGTGGGATAACATGGAATAAACCAAAACAAAACCAACCATGGAATCGAGAGGACACACCACCTCATTCCCCAACCACAATGATTTCACCTCAACTGATCCAAAAATCAATAATACCAAAACAAGATTGGATGCCTCCAACTTTATTCACCATAAACAGAGGAATTTTTAGTCCCCACCCATCTATTAAGAGTTCCAGATGAAACAACATCTCCACCCTTGACCCTTGGGAATTTCCCAAGGCCACCTAAACCAGGATCCAAAGTCTACAAGTCATCCAAATCTTAATCAAAGTAGACATTACATCATGGTTATCCAAGAAAAGGCAAGGAAAGGCTAAAACCACTGTTAATTCAAGAAAATCCCATGCCAATGACAACAAAGTGACCAAATAACCAAATGCATGCACCATGCATTCAAATCCCAACAATAATAACACATGCAACCTATTACCTACAATATTCTCCCATTGTAGTTTCTTTTCCAACCTTCTTCTTTGTTACCCTCGAATTCTTTTGCTTGCTTGCTTATGTCCAAGTGCCCTCTCTCTCTCTCTCCAAGTCCAAGTCAGAATGACTTTATGTCCAAGTGAATGCTAGAATGCTTCAAGAATTCTATAAGTGTGTATGAGTGTAAGAGTGACTAATAATAGATAAGAGTGCTAAGAGAGACATAAAATGTTCTCTCTCTTTCTTTTCTTTTTTTCTTTCTTTTTTTTCTTTTAGTTTCCTTCATTTTCCTTTGCATTCATATTCTTGTTTCTTCATCTTCCTTTTTGTCCCATTTTCCTTTATTTATTTTAATTAATTTCCATTTATTTCCCTTTGCCAATGCCAATGCCAATTTCCATAGCCAAAAATAAACCACAAGTGATGCCCACTATAATGTTTATCCCCTCATTCAGCTGGGAATACGTGTCCCATGACCTTAGTTTAACTTATTTACATGGAAAATCAATCAGGGGTTATTACATGTTACCTTCTCACTAGTAGCTTGACACAAAGTTCCTCTCCAATGTCTTTGCTGAGAGCTCCCTTGTTTCGCATTCTTTGGTGCTTTGCATGCTCTTTGCATGGAAATTTTCCATGTTAATTGTTTTGTGCTTCCCCACACACTTTAACTACTCCCTCCCTTTTCATATATTCACGTGATCATCTTTTGTTCTCCATCAAGGATGTCATCCTATCTTGGCCATGTTCCTCGAGGAAGGGGGGTAAGTATGGGAAATGTCCTTCACCCAACCTGCCATTTACACACTTCGTTACTTGTCAAGGCAAGCCAATCCTTGGTTTAAGTTGTAGTCAAGGTAATTTATTGAGGTTGGTATGGTCTACTCACAAAACTCCATAAGCAACCAAACAAGCACACAATAGACACTTCATTAGGCACACAACTGCCATCCACGAGCCTTACACAGTTGTATTCACAGACATGGGGTGTAATGGAAAAGGGTTGTTACGTTATTGTTATGATCAGTCCAAGCATAAGCCCAAGTTCCAAACAAATTGGAAGATTATAGCTAAAGCCAACTTCAAGGGAAAAGGACTGAAATCCTCAAGGTGTAAGCAACAAGGGAGAAATGTGAAGTTCATCACTCCTTCCAAGGGTGAGTTCTAGTAGAATTTCATTATTTACAATAAAAGTCATCCCATTAAACCAACGAGAGAAGAGGCCAAGGGGTTTAATATAAGACCGTTCTAGTATTGGACATGTTGAGAGAACCACCTACGAAGTGATTGTCCTCACTAATAATAGAATAGTAAAAGGTTGTACAAAGTGCGAGAGGTAGTAATGGTGAACAATGTGGCTCACAGTGTGCCTCAAATTTATGTTGCATTGGAAAATAGGAAAGTATATCACCAAGCTTCAATAATCAAAGTGGAAGGTATGGTCATTAACAAGCTTGTTTCAATTTTGATTGACTCGAGTTCTAGTTTTAGCTATATCATCCTGAAGGTTACACAGAAATGTGCTCTAAAAAGGAAAACTCATGAGAAATCATGGCTAGTCTAGCTAGCCACATGAGCCAAAAGGTGGGTGATGAACTTAGTGGAATTGTGCCCCATGGACATAAGTGACATGTCCACTACAATTGCACTTACTCTATTGTCGTTGGACTTATATGATGTTCTAATTGTCATGGATTGGTTGGAATCCCATAGAACAAATGTGGATCACTATAGTAAGTTGTTGGAGTGCCTTAGTGATGAAGGTGAAGAAATTATGCTTTAGGGTATAACGAATCTTGTCACATTCAAGAAAATATCAGTATTACAAGTGAAAAGATGTTGTAGAAAAGGGTGTGCCTTATATGTGGTCCAAGTGACCATCAAGTTAGAAAGTAGTGATCTCAAAATGGAAGCTCACCTTGTGTTAAAGCAGTTTAGCAACGTGTTTCTAGAGGAAATACTGGGTTTCCTCCTAGGAGAAAAATATATTTCTCAGTCAAATTGCTTCATGGATCAACATCGATATTGAAAGCCCCATATCGCATGAGTATGCCAGATTTAATGGAGCTAAAATTACAATTGAAAGAAATGTTTGGCAAGGGATATATCAGACCTCGCATATAACCCTGGGGAGCCTCAAGGCTATTTGTAAATAAGAAGGATGGCACATTGTGGCTATGCATTGATTACCAACAACTGAATAAAGCTATAATAAAGAACAAGTACCTATTGCCTAGAATCAATGACTTGTTTGATTAGCTAAGAGGGGTTGCGGTGCTATCAAAAACATATTTGAGATCTCGCTATCATGAGATTTGGATTAAGGATGAAGGCATCCACAAGATAGCCTTCAAGACAAGATATGGACATTGTACATTGTATATGTGGTGGTGCCATTTGGGCTCACAAACTCCCCCGACACATTTATGTGTCTAATATAAAATGTTTGCAACCAATATTTGAACAAGTTTGTATTATATTTTGCAAATGACATATTGGTTTACTCGAAAACTAGAGAAGAGCATGAAGAGAATTTGAAAGCGGTATTGCAATTTCTAAGAGAGCATAAGCTCTATGCCAAACTTAGAAAATGTGGTTTCTTCCTAACACAAGTCAAATACTTGGGACATGTCATCTCTAGGGAAGGAATGGCTATGGATCCCAAGAAGATTAAGGCCGTCAGGAATGGCCCACTCCTCATGATCTGAACTTAAACAGGAACCCAACAACCTACAAATATAATTATAAACATAGAGATGTAGCAGAAAAACACTTCATTTCATTAATAGAAAAATATTCAACTATGCTTACAACATAATGGAAATAAGATAGCTCGGGTGATGGTAGCTTATCTATGAGAAGAGATGTGGCAACTACATGCCTCTGAATTAAGTTACAATGAGGCTCAAAGGGAATTTTTTATTATTGAACAATAATAGAAAACCCTAAACAACCAAAACCGTAACCTGAGGAGATGTAACACCAAGAGTTTATGGGCCACATTAGGGTTAGCTGGGCAGCCAACTTCCCGGGGTCGTAACTTGGTCATATTATCTTTGTTTGACGTGTATGATACCTCATTGGAAAGATATATCCAAGGACTACAGTTGTTGATGTAATTTCTTTAGCAATATCTAAGCAATTTAACCAAAAAAAATGTCGTTTAGGACCTCAAAATGGCTCCGGAAGTTCACGACCTGAAAAACTGTCAAAAATAGTAAATTGTGTTACAATTAAGGAAACATATGAAACTGACTGGGGGGTCTAGGTGGAATAGGCGAGTAGCTAGCAATATCCATCTGGATCATTCCTCCCCCCTTAGGAAGAAATGGTCCCCATTGCGTGTAGAGCCTCCATGAGGTGAGGAAATTTCAGTTGAACTTGGTCCCCGGTGAACCACTTGCCCTGGTGAAGGAGTTGGCCTGCTTTGACAACTCGATATAGTTGTATCCTATGTTACTGATTGTTCTTGATCTGTGTGTCCATGATCTGATCAGTTTTGTCCTATACCATGTAGTCTGGGTTGAGCTCTGTAGGTGTTAGCTGTTTTGCAATGTCAGATGTGTTCAACAATGGTGGAAAGTAAGGCTGAAGGCGATACACATTGAACACTAGGTGCAGACCAAGGAACAGGGGATGCTGAGCTTGAATAAATTGTCATTGATGGCCTTGGTGATGGTGTATGGACCATATCAGAGTGGGCAAAGCTTGCAATGGGGTCCACCAAGGTGCTCCTTCTACAAATGAAGCCAAACTTTGTCGCCCACCTAGAACTTGTGTGACACTTGATGATGATCATGGCATTGTTTGTACTTAGCATTGGCTTTTTCCAATATATCATGGATCTACTGGCAGATGTGTTAAATGTGCATAATGAAGTTGTTTTCCCTTTCAACTTTGGACTTCACATGAGCCGAATCTACTTGAGTGGCTGCAAATGGTATGGCCACATCAATGGGGAATAATGGTTAAAATCCTAAACCTACCTGAAAGGGGTTATGGCATGTTGAGATGTGGAGATATCTGTTGTAGTTGTGTTGGACATAGGGGATACTTTCATCCCATGTGCATGGATGCTTCGAGTTGTACATGTGCAGAATGTGTATGATCATCCTGTTGACAACCTCTATTTTGCCATCAGTTTGGGGATGGAAATTCGTGGAATTAGTAAGTTTTGTATCCAGCATCGACCAGATACTTGACCAAAATGCACTTGGGAATCTACTATCCTAATCTAAGATAATGGACTATGGGATTCCAAAGTGTACCCACACTCACTCAAAGAAGAGCTTAGCCATGGCTTGGGAAATGATCTTACTGCATTGCTTTGCAGTGATCAAAGAGATGGTGGTAGGCGAGGCTACCTCCACTATCCTATACAACTTATTAGCCAAAGTAATAATCACAGAGCGAGGTCTAGACTCATATACAACATGTCGCTTCCACAAGTATGGTTTTCCTAAAAATACATTAGAAACTTCAAGAGTACCAACATCACACAGTACCTCATCCATGAAGGCCTTGATTCTGTAGCAAAGGTAACATTGCTCATTGACACGAAGATCTCATCCTTAGTGAAGCCACACAATCGTGTATGGTTGTGGATGTGTTATAGTCTTTAGGTCCAACCACTTCACGACTTCTGCTAAAATGAGATTCTTTGGCCCTCAATGTCAACAATGAACTACAGTGGAGAACCCTTCACCCACATCTATGAGTGGAAGAGGCATTCCCCCTCCTCTGGATTTTCAGGATCAATTTTCTAGATCTTTATGGTGGTCACAGTGGCACTCAGCTCCACATTAATGATCTACTTCCATTTTTTAGTCCCCTTATCGGGTTCTAATTCAGATTTGGAACCTGTGTCTGATTCAGAAGCCTTCAACTCAACCACTAGTGGCTGCTTGGCCCGACACTCACTTGTATTGTGAGTGGAGCTCTTATGAAACTCACACCATTTTCCCATGTCCTTCTTCATCTTCCTACTGTTTTTCTTTTCTTGCGGCTTCACTAGGATGTCTTGGGTAGCCCTGCCTTGATTTGGTCCCTTATTCTGTGGTTTGGGGCACCTTTTCCTTGCTTTGGATTCGCAGATCCAAAGTCTTGCTTCTTCTGTTTAAACCTCTGCTCAATTTTTACAGCGTATCAATACGTGGTGTCAAGTGAGGAAATGTCCAGGAACTCCATCTCATCCTAGATGTATTTTTGTAGATAAATGTGGTACTTGAGCACCAAATGTCGCTCAGTATCCTTGATACCCAACTTCATGCGAAGGGTATGGAAAGTATTTATGAACTCCGGCACATCTTGGTCCCTTCCCTGTCATAGCATGGTCCACTTTATGTATTTATCTTCATAGCTCTCGACAGGGTAATATTGTTCCTTGATGGTGTCTTGAAAAGAAATCCAAGTGGGTGCAGCGGAAAACGAAGAGGGTTCACTCTCATCCTTTTGTTCACAGTACGTTTCCCACCATTCCTTGACGTGTGGGGTGGCTTTAAGAAGTGCAAACATAATCTTTTCCAGATTGGAAAAGTCATGACCTGAAAAATATACTTCCAATAGATTTAACCATTTATCTATGGTGTCTACATCTATCAGGCCTTCGAATATGGGAATATAAAATTCAACGTGTACCTTAAAAGGAGTGCTACCTCCAGAGTGGTTGTTGAATGATGATGCATCCCCTGTGGGTATCCATAGAAGGATCTGGGAAAAGTTATCCATCATCGCGTCCCTCTGTTGCTCGAGGGCTTCCTTGAGCAACATTTTGAAAGGATCTCCTGCCCCCTCATCTTTATTTTTTTCTGCCATGGGAGGTTTTCGGGTTTTGCAAGGTTGATCTTGCAATGGTTCAACGAAATCGAGCATTAACTCCTTATACCCTGACCTCGTTGGGGACATGCAAAGAAAAACAGAGAAAGAGTAGAACGCTCTCATACCACTTATCTAAACTTAAACAGGAACGCAAAAAATTACATATATAATTATAAACACAGAGATGCAACATAAAAACACTTCATTTCATTAATAGAAAAATATTGAACTATGCTTACAACATAATGGAAATGAGATATCTCGGGCGATGGTAGCTTATCTCTGAGAAGAGATGTGGTGGCTACATGCCTCTGAACTGAGTTACAATGAGGCTCAAGGGCCTTTTTCATTATTGAACAATAAGAGAAAACCCTAAACAACCAAAACCCTAACCCAAGGAGATGTAACACAAAGATTTTATGGGCCTTGTTGGGGTTAGTTGGGTAGCCAACTTCCCAGGGTCGTAACTTGGTAATATTATCTTTTTTTGACGTGTATGATGCCTTGTTGGAAATATCTCTTCGAGGAATATAGTTGTTGATGTGATTTCTGTAGAAATCACTGAGCAATATTTCCAAAAAACGTCGTTTAGGGCCTCAAAACGGCTCCAAAATTTCAGGACCCGAAAAACTACCAAAAATAGTAAAATGTGCTACAATTAAGGAAACATATGAAACTGACTGGGGGATCTAGGTGGAATATGTGGGTGGCCAGCAATATCCACCTAGATCACCTCACAATGTCACGAAAGTTAGATCTTTCATGGGATTGGTCAGATATTACTAGTGACTCATTTGATATTTTTCGAAGATTGGATATCTAATCACATCCTTGTAGATAGAAGGAGTCAATTTTCAATGGAAATTAGAGTGTGCATATAGTTTTGGACATCTCAAGGCATTGCTCAGGTGTGCACCTATTTTAAGGATAGAATACCTAGAAAAGGACTTATTGGTTTGGACAGATGGTTGTAAGGAAACACTAGGCAGGGTCTTGATGCAAGAGTGGCATGTATTTTTTTATGAATCTAGGAAACTAAATGAACATGAGAAGAACTATTTCACTCATGAATTGGAGCTTACAGCAATAGTGCATGCATTAAAAATGTTGAGGCGCTACTTGGGAGGAAGTTTGTGTTAATTTCAAACCATTAAGGGTTGAGATACTTGTTTGACTAGCCCAAGTTAAATTCTAGACAAGCCACATGGTTGGATTTAATCAGTGAATTTGACTTTGTGATAAAGCACATTAAGGGTAAGGAAAACAAGGTAGCATATGCACATAGTATAATTATAGATGTGGCTTACTTGGAAGCCATCAGAACTTGTAAAATTGACATCAAAGAAAGGATCAAAGAGGAGTTTCTACATTATGAGCATTACCAACATGTGAAAGAATGCTTGCTATAGGAGTCAGCAGGATCATTGAGCAAGAATTACACACTCATTGATGATGGTATGTTGCAGTTCAAGGATAGATGGTATGTTCCTTGTATAGGTGACTTGAATAAGATCATAATGGTTGAGTTTCATAAAATACCTTATTCAGGTCATCGTGGTTATCATAAAATGATAACAACCACAAAGAAAATGTATTATTACCTAGGCATAAAGAATGAAGTTGTTGATTACATTACTAGGTGCCTAGAATATCAATGAGTTAAAGTGTAATGTGGGCATCCAATGGGATTACTACAACCAATACTAATTCCTAAGTGGAAATGGAAGCCATATCTATGGACTTCATCATGGAATTGCCAAAAAAATCTAAGCAACACGATGCTATAATGGCAGTATTGGACAAGTTGAGTAAGGCATCTCACTTTATAATTTTCAAGTCCACCCACAAAGTCATTGACATAGCTCAAATTTTCATGAAGGAGATATTCATATTGCATGGTATACCCAAGAATATCATCTCAAATTAGGGTTCCAAGTTCACTTCCAAATTTTGGAAGGCATGTTTTGCTGGTTTTGGAACCCAACTAGATTTTAGTACATCATATCATCCTCGGACTGTTGCAAAAACTAAAAGAGTGAAGAGAATTTTAGAGGAAATGTTGAGGATGTATCTCCTGCATTAGCCAAATAAGTGGGAAGAGTTCCTACCGTTAGTTGAATTTGCATACAATAATGGGTACCAAGAGTCAATGAAGATGATCCCATACGAGGCTTTGTATGGAAGAAAATGTAACACTCCCATTAGTTGGGATGATTCAGTGAACAAGGCAGTTATTAGACCATACATGTTGAAGGAAATGGAGCAAGAATTTCTCAATGTCCTGCTAAAATTAAAGGTAACCCAAGCTCTGCAAAAGAGTTATGAAAATCAACAAAGAATGAACAAGGAATTCCAAAAAGGAGATCATGTATACCCTTGAATCAGACCAAGGAAGAGTTCACTAAGAGTGGGGTCTTGAGATAAGTTGGCACCCAAATTATATGGACAATTTCATATTTTGGAAAGAGTGGGGCTAGTAGCTTATATATTTTCCTTACCACCCACAATGAAATCATATAATATATTTCACATTTATTTGCTTTAAAAGTATGTGCATGATTCTAATCATGTCTTATATTGGCATGTGATACAGGTGGAATTTGTGGGAGAATTCCAACCAAAAACACTGTGCATCCTAAACTAAAGGTAGACCGTACCCTAGGATCAAGTAATAGAGAAGGTAAAGGTGCAATAGGAGCACTTTGGACTAGATGAAGCAACCAGGGAAATGGTAGATCAAATAAGGGTACTCTACCCGTTTTTGTTTATTGTATAAACAAATGTTATAGTTGTAAATATAAAGCTTAGTATTTGTAATTTTGTTTCCTGTTTATAGAACACCGAGGGTGAAGTTCCCTTAAGAGAGTGGGGTCTATAACAACCATTTTTACTGCACCTGTATATGTAAATATCATTATGTGAATTTCTGGACATATGAAAATTTATGTGAAAATGAATTGATCGTTGGATGAAGGGAGGGACACAAATCCCATGCTGTGAGGGGGTTGTTTGTGGTGTTCCATGAGCATTCCCATGCCAATTGCATTTAAATTCCCTAAAAACATCATGACCATGGTTTGCCTTGCACTAAAAAGATTTGAATTTTAAGAGTGGGTAGCAAGGGTGGAGGACAACACCCATCCCTGTCCCTTCCTTATGGATTGAGACAAGGGAGTGGGGGTATCAGGAGAAAAAGAGAAGGCTAATGGGGTAACAAGAGGAAAAACACAAAAAATAGAGGTTCAAAGAAAAAATAATATGTGGAGAGAAGCATGTGTGCTTTCCTGTGGGAAGAAGAGTGGTCGCAGAGGAGAAACCTATTAAAAGCCTTGCAGAAAAGGAGAGAAAGGAGTTTTTGAAAGATTGAAATGGACTATCCATGAGCCAGTGTTCAAAATCCAGCAATGTGATTCCCTACATTTTCTTTGATAGAGGCCCTACACTGTGTGCTAAAGCCTGAATGGCCAATGGGAGGCTCAATGGATGACTAAATCACTTAATTCTTGTTGAATAGTTGTAAAACCACTTGGTGCTTACTGTATGGTTGATGAACCACTTAATAGAGGAATATGCGCAACTATGGTGCTTGTTGGAGAGTTGTTAAACCACTTGGAGAATGGATTATAGACCCGTCTAGTGCTTTCTATGAAAAGGAAGGTATTAAACCATTAGAACAATGGATCCAATCTCTTGGAACTAATTAATAACCCATTTGGAATTTGGGTCAAGCCTTGTGATTGAACTTAGTGAGTAAGTGAATCATTATGGTTCTTACTTCTATAGAGTAGTTGCTAAACCACTTGGACAATGAATTCCATCTCTTGAGTGTTTGAGCAAGCCTTGGTGTAAATTTTCCTTGAGAAAGAATCCCCTTAGACTTTGGATCTAGCTTGGGGGTGACCAATTACAAGAGAGATTAGATTGCAGTGTAGCTGACCTATGGTTGGGTGGAGATTTGAAGTCCCTCTTTCAGTTGCCAACCATTTCAATATATTCAAATAAGTACAAAGTTGGGAATATTTGGATCACAGGCTATAACAACAATATTTTTTCAATGATGGTTAATATAATCTTGTATATTTATGTGTGAATGTTTGAAGGTTGTTATTACAATGATTGCTAGAAATATTCGATATTATAGTTTCAATGACTAGGAGCACCATGGAGTTGCTACCATATTTGTGGTTTATAGGCTACTTGTATGCTCAAAGATAAGTGTCTACATGACCATGTTGGCAAGTTTTTACCTTGTGAAAGTTGTTGTAAACTATGAATGTCTACAAGTTTCCTAGTTGTTGTTGTTTGGATCAAAACTCTAATTATTTACTTAGAATTCACCATGGTAATAAATACATGTTCAACTTCTTAAGAGTGGGTTGCAAACCTGTGTGAGTGGGTTGTAGACTTGTGTTATATGTTAGAGTTCAAGGATCAGCCTCAGACTGTGCATCTAAGGAAATTTGGCATTCGATAATTGTCCATTGCCTTAAGGAATTCACCAAATTTCCCTTATTTTCATTTTTCCTTAGAGTGCCTACAGAATCCAATGATCTAAGGTATGTCGCTAGCAAGGAGTAGTCCTCTTGTATGCTGCCCTAATTTCATCTAAGGCTAGATTTTTCTTTTCAAGTTTGTTGCATCCAATGATCCAAGGTACAGTGATGGAAAGGCCCAATACCATTGTGTGGAGGCCAAATCACATCACAACCAAATTTCCCTTATTTCAATGTGTTGCATCCAATGATTTGTGTTCTATTGGTGGCAAGAGCCAATATCTTTGTATGGAGCTTAGATCATGTTGGGGCCATATTTCCCCTATTTCAATGTGTTGCATTTGATGTTTCAGGGTTCGATAGTGTTAAGGGCCAATACCATTATGTGGAGTTTAGATCATGTTGAGGTCAAAGTTCCCCTAATTGAGTGTTATTGCATCAAATGATCCTAGGTATGGTGGTGAAAAGGGCCAATATTGTTGTGTGGAGATTGGGTCATGTTGGGGCCATATTTCCCCTATTTGAGTCCTATTTCATCTTAGATCCAAGGATCTAGTGGGGGAAAGAGCCAATATGGTTGGGTGGATATTAGACTGCACAAGGTTCATATTCCATAGCTAAAATTAACCTTACAGTTATTCACATTGGAACTTAGTCTCCAGCGGTGGTGAGGGTTCTTAGGAAGTTGAAATTCCTAGATGAGTGTGGGTCAAATATAATGGAGAAGTAACACAAAACACCGTGGTGTGAAGACTTAGTGGACCTTGTGTCCATTTTGATGTGGAAATTGTTGAAAATGCAACAAGAAATTCCTAATTTTATTTTGCCTTAACTAAATTAGGATAAATTCGAATTTCAATTTCAGTAAAATACTTGGAGGAATTTAACTAAAGTAATATGGCTCTTATCACTCAGTTAAATCAGTTAATTCTAGTTGGGGACACTTGAGTTATGTTTGGTTATGATTGATTGCTCATTTCTAGCAATCCGTTTCAGTTAATTTGAGTTATTGTGAGTTTAACTAGTTCTAATTGATAGAGAACTAGTGGAGGGTCCAGCAATGTGGTGTGTACCTCAATGATCAACCAGTTAACAATAATTTATGCATGCAGATAAATAAATTTACCCAGTTGATATTGGAGTTCAAGGGAAGTGTAATATCAGTTGTAGACAATTCCAAATTGTATAGGTCATGCATGCAGTTAGAGAAAGGCCTAATGAAATTATCCAATTGAAATTGGTGAATTTACTAATTAATAGGAGCCTCATTCACAAGGAAACATCGCAAGAAAATAGGAGTTTGGCAGGCATGAAAATTGGCTAATTATTGGCCAGTGTCAGTTTGTGAGGCATCAAGATAGACTATACTAGTGCAGAGGTTACTCAGGGTTAAGCAAACATTGTATTTCCTCTCTATTTTCTGATTAACGCAATATAGATAGTAAGGGGTTTTGAGCAATTTATTTCCCCTAGATAAATATTTAAGCATATGTGATTGAACCTTGTCTGAAGTTTATGTTGTGATTTCTCGATCGATTAAATTGTTTTCTGTTAAAAAGTAGAGTAGATCAAGTCTTTTGTTTTAGTAAATTACATTAGCAATTTTGAATCTATAAGGAATTTCTGCATGGTATCAAATTGGGAATCACAACAGGAGAGAAGAATTTAAAGTTGTCTTTGTAGGTGAATCGAATTTGCAGGATCATTCTTCAAAGCTAGTAAGATGTCTTTCTATGGACTGAGACTAGAGTATGCCCTTGAGGGTAGCTTGAATTATATTGCTTGGAAGGACAGGATGGAGGCCGTGTTGGAAGATAATGGGCTGAAGGAATTCATAGATAATGTTATGTTGAAGCTTCCAACATCTGATGCTCAATATTTAGCAAAATGGAAGAAGTGCGTAGGAAATTGTAGTACTGTTCAACAACCCCCAATTTTTATATAATAATTTCCTATGAAATTGTCTATTTAAAAATAGGGGACCCTTTTTTTTTAATTTTTAAAACAAAAAAAATTAAAAATATTTTTCTTTAAAAAATAGTAAAACATTTTTTAGTTTTAAAACCATTTGCTTTTATTGTTGCCATTATGGCTAAAGTGTTGTCCTTGATGGCAACCCATACAGGTGATGGATCATTGTACAACAGGACAGTAGCAGAGATTGATGATCAGCTCTCAAATATTGAAGAAAATAAGGAGTACACAGGCACACCATACAAAAGGTGCGTACATGCAGGCATGTCTTATTTAAAGTGCGTACATACCCGCAGGTCACCCATTCATGGGGTGCGTACCCCCTGTGCACACACTTCAAGGCAGTAAAGCGCCCACACGTGGGGTTTCTCATTGTATTTAGCCGACGGTATTGTGTTATTATGGTTTTGGCCCATGGTATGGTCTTATTTTATTATTATTATTGAGCCCCATGATCCATGATTTAAGGAAGAGCTTGTCTATATAAAGCAAAGGAGATCATTTGGCTTTAGCATGTTCTTGGGTTGAATATCATAAGAAGCTAGATCTGAAGTTCTAGTGATGGGTTATGAGAGATGTCTAGATCTAAATAAGGCGAATCTACTGATGAATTGAGATCTCTTCGGCGCATGTTCAGATCTATAGATCTGACTACCTAGGTTGTTCTTGAAGTCTCGAAATTATCTATACTCGGAGGTACGCAGGTACAGTGAGAGAAAAGTGCGTACATACGCAGGAACAAAGCGTTTCAGGTGCGCCCATATGCAGGCATAGAAGGGTTTCAGGTGCGCCTGTACGCAGGCACAGAAGCGTTTCAGGTGCGCTCGTACGCAGGCACAGAAGGGTTTTAGGTGCGGAGGATCGCAGGCAGTTCAATGGACTCAAAGCGAGGTACGTAGGCTAGCAGTTGAGCAGAGTGCGTACGTAAGTAGGCGAGCAGTTGAGCAGAGTGCGTACGTAAGCAGGCAAGCAGTTGAGCAGGGTGCGTACTGTAAGCAGGCAAGCAGTTGAGCAGAGTGAGTACTGTAAGCAGGCAAGCAGTTGAGCAGGGTGCTTACGTAAGCAGGCGAGCAGTTGAGCAGGGTGCTTACTTCTCTTAAAATCTTTTTTTATCATTGCTGTGTTCTGGGTGTTAAAGTGATGTCTGGTTTCTGGTATTATGATCTTATAACAGCCGTCTGAGAAGTAATTAATTATATCTTTATGTGATATGATGAACTAGATCTGGTTGATGACTCTCATTGTATATGTATTGATCTAGTGATTGGGTGATTCAGAAAGGTTGTTTGATTATGAGCTTCAATATGGTTATTGGGTCCAGTATGAAAATTGGATGAAATGTGGCCCTTTCAGATTATGTGTTGTGCTTCAGTGTATCCAGTATGAAAATTGATGAAACGTGGTACCTCGAGGAGAGAAGATTGTAGGTCAGCACCTACGTACTAGTATCTAAGCTAGTACAAGAGCTAAAGGGAAAACTTTGGAGCATTGTAGCAGGTAGTAGCATGCATACTAGTAAATGGATCGGCTAGTACAAGAGAAAAAGGGGGTTGTAGCTCCCGTACTGGTATAAGGCTACACCAGTACAAATATTGTAAAAGGATTTTCTTATTAAGAAGAAGATTGAGATGACTTGCAGCAGGTGGTTTTCTCCCGCATTGGGTTTCCACTTTATATCATGGTGTTCATGTGTGTGCCTTATGTGTGATGATCTATTCTATGTTGCTGCATCTGTTAACTGATAATATGGTTGATAATGTTCTAATGCACTCATTGAAGATCAATTAACTTAATCATAAGAAGTTGTGGAAGTAGCATATATGAATCTGGTTATGGAAATGAAAAAGTTTTATTAATGTGATAATATTGATTCACCCCCCCCTCTCAGTATTATTTCCAACAATTGGTATCAGAGCAGGTCCTTTGATAGAAGCTTGATCGCTTAAAGGAGATCCGTGGAACAATGGGAAAGAAGCTTAAGAAGAAAGCTCATAAGAAGAAGAAGACATCTCAGAGAAACTATGACAGTGGAAGAATCGATTGGGGATTATGCATAAGAAGCTCTTCAGATTCAGAATCAGATTCAGAATCATTATCAGGTATGAATGTGGTATCCTCTGATGTTCCAGCTATTTTTCCTTGTGAAAGAGATGAAAGTGATAGTGAAACTACTGAACTTGGTCTTATGGGTGAACAAGAAATATATCTAAAAGAGGCCGAATTCAAAAGGCTTTCAGACATAATTACAGATCAACAAGATCTTTTGAACAAAAGGGAATGTGATTTCGAAAAGGTAAAGGAGTTAGTCAAGGTCAAATATCAAAAGTTGCATGATGAAGTCACATCTCTAAAAGGGGAAGTCAATGAAAAGAACATAACGATCAAGAATCTCAGAGATAGATCCAGTGATTATGAAAGTCTTGAAGCTACGACCCTCTCACTAAAAGAAGAACTTGAAGAAGCCAAAAGGAAGAATAAAGATCTACTCCAAATTATTGAAAAACAAGAATCACAGCTAGAATGTGCCTTCAGAGTTCATCAAATGCTGCAGAATGTAAATGAAGAACAAGCAAAGGAGATTCTCAATCTAAGGGAACAAATGGAAGAAGGAAGAAAAACTGAAGAAGATTTGAAAAGGCAATCTCTTGAAAAGGAAGAGCAACATCAAGTTGAAGTAAATATCTTGAAAGGTAAAATAGAAGAAAAGGATAAGCTTTTACGATTTCAAGATAGCTCTAAAGTCTTGGATGATATTCTTAGTAGTCAAAGGTCTCCTGCTATCAAGACTGGTCTTGGTTTTCATGAATCGGTTGAAGGTGAATCTAGTTCACAAGGTGAAGCAAGGAACTCTAAAGGAATCTAAGTGATCAAAGAGAATGAAAGTCCATCTCATTCATCAACCAAGGAAAGAGTTTCTCAAAGAAATCCTTTACTCCTACATGATAATGTGAATTTAGTATGTCATAATCTGGACATGTTGCAGCTAGATGTAGAAGAAGAAGGGTTCAAGATCATTATGCAGAAAGGTCATCTCAATCAAGGTACTTTTATGGATATTGCTTTGCTTGCAATATGTTTGGTCACAAAGCTACTGATTGTTACAGGAAGAATATGAAACATGTAAGATGTTATGCATGTAACAATCTTGGACATATAGCTAAGGAATGCAGGAACAAAGTGTGGGCACCATATCAAAAGGAGAAAATGACATCATCACGCTTGAAGATATGGAGGAAAAAGGAAGTACAGTCAGAGAAAGGTAGCACAGCACAACGTACGGACATACCAGAATCAGAGGGAGCTGAAAGTACTAAACTTCAGTGTCCTGAATCTCATATACAAACTCCATAAAGGGAAATCGCGTATATACGCGAGTTGGATACTGCACAATCGCATATATGATTGTTTGAAGAAAGGCAGTAGGAAAGATGAAATATATCTATGAAGTATGATTTCTTGAGCACAAGATCGGATCTGGAAATCTGACTGTCAGTAGCACAAAGGAGGACTGTTATTCGGCCCTAAACAAAAGCACGCAGGTGATACACAGTGAAAGTACGGGCGTACGCAGTAGAGTATAAGACCCGAAGCAGAGGTACGTAGGTGAAGGTAAAGACCTTGTGCGGCGATAGCAAACGAGCACATGCGTAAGTACGCGGAGTAACTGGAGAACAAGTGCGTAGCGAGATCGGAGGTACGCGGTGCGATAGGAGGATACCCTGCGGACTTACATAGAAGTACGCGGCGCGATGGAAGAAAATGTGCATGAGGTACGCGTGCTACTGATGGCACAGGTGTGTGGGTACGCACTATAGTTGAAGACTGTCTGTGTATGTGCGCAGTACAAAAGAAGGATCTCTGTGGGTGTGCGCAGGGGAGCAGAAGATGAAGTGCGTGGCTACGCAGGACAGATAAAGAAAAACAACGTACCTGTCTTAAGGCATCTATTGGCTGACTCTTCTTATTGATATGCATGATCAGATCTGACATATGGCACAGGTTCAGGGGGAGCATATGTTATTGTTGGCATTATGGTCCTTGGTGACAATGCTCATGATTCATCTTGCTATGGTGATGAGTTATGCATTGGTGGTTTATTCTCTAATGGTGTTTGCATGGAGTCTTTATTGTTCTTAGCACATATATGGATGAGGATTGTTGACTGAATACATGGATAATTATTCAAAGTTGCATCAATGGAGACATGTTGATGATGAGATCTTACCTATATGATGATAGGTTGTTTCGTACATATGATTGATGAAGATGCTTCCATTTGATGGCTCTTGGTTCATGTAGATCTGGATGGTTATGAATGAGTTGATGCAGAAGTACCTTGATGTTGACAGTGTTGTTGTTGATCTTTGCCATGAGCTTATTTAGATGTTTGGTCTCTGTCATAATTATCATTCGATGTAAAAGGTCATAACAAGACTCATGTTGTAATGGTCTATCTGCTGTAGTCATCTCTTCAGGTCATGTAACGGCCTATGTCTTCTCTATATGCATGGGATGATGATGTAATGTATTTGCCTTTCATATTTCTGGTGTATTCCCACTTGGTTGGATGGATGATCCCCCATTTGGTTGGATAATGGTTGTATGCTTTGAGTCTTTTGAGATAAGAAGGTCATTTATGATAGAGCCATATAGAACATCCTTTTGCAGACCTTGCTTATTGTCAAGGGGAGCTTGAGCAGCACTATATAGCAGAGCAGACATCTCAGCTTGTTCTTAGAAAGAGCATTATCAGATTGGAGCACCATGGCATATACAAAGGGGGGAGTTCATTCAGAGTCTTCAGCAGATCTGGTCTATAGTCAAGGAGAGCATGTTCTTAGGGGGAGCATAACCCTTTGCCCTTGATGTCAAAGGGGGAGAATGATTCGGTGTTGTTGCCATCAAGTCCAAAGGGGGAGATTGTTGGCATTATGGCTAAAGTGTTGTCCTTGATGGCAACCCATACAGGTGATGGATCACTGTACAATAGGATAGTAGCAGAGATTGATGATCAACTCTCAAATATTGAAGAAAATAAGGAGTACGCAGGCACACCGTACAAAAGGTGCTTACACGTAGGCATGTCTTATATAAAGTGCGTACATACCCACAGGTCACCCATTCATGGGGTGTGTACCCCCTGTGCACACACTTCAAGGCAGTAAAGCGCCCACACGTGGGGCTTCTCATGGTATTTAGCCGACGATATTGTGTTATTATGGTTTTGGCCCGTGGTATGGTCTTATTTTATTATTATAAAATAGCCCCATGATCCATGATTTAAGGAAGAGCTTGCCTATATAAAGCAAAGGAGATCATTTGGCTTAAGCATGTTCTTGGGTTGAATATCTTAAGAAGCTAGATCTGAAGTTCTAGTGATGGGTTATGAGAGATGTCTAGATCTAAATAAGGCGAATCTACTGATGAATTGAGATCTCTTCGGCGCATGATCAGATCTGTAGATCTGACCGTCTGGGTTGTTCTTGAAGTCTCGAAATTATCTATACCCGGAGGTACGGAGGTACAGTGAAAGAAAAGTGCGGACATACGCTGGGACGAAGCATTTCAGGTGCACCCGTACGCAGGCACAAAAGGGTCTCAGGTGCGCCGGTACGCAAGTACAGAAGGGTTGTAGGTGCGCCCGTACGCATGCACAGAAGGGTTTCAGGTGCGGAGGACCGCAGGCCGTTCAATGGACTCAGAGCGAGGTACGCAGGCTAGCCGTTGAGCAGGGTGCGTACGTAAGCAGGCTAGCAATTGAGCAGGGTGCGTACTGTAAGCAGGCAAGCAGTTGAGCAGGGTGAGTACGGTAAGCAGGCAAGCAGTTGAGCAGGGTGCTTACGTAAGCAGGCGAGAAGTTGAGCAAGCTGCTTACTTCTCCTGAAATCCATGTTTATCCTTGCTGTGTTCTGGGTGTTGAAGTGATGTCTAGTTTCTGGTATTATGATCTTATGACAGCCGTCTGAGAAGTGATTGAGTATATCTTTATGTGATCTGATGAACTAGATCTGATTGATGACTCTCATTGTATATGTATTGATCTAGTGATTGGGTGATTCAGAAGGTTGTTGGATTATGAGCTTCAATGTGGTTATTGGGTCCAGTATGAAAATTGGATGAAATGTGGCCCTTTCA
>APFE031192724.1:10279-46156 GCA_000404065.3 Pinus taeda | reverse complement strand
TGAAAATTGATAAAACGTGGTACCTGGAGGAGAGAAGGTTGTAGGTCAGCACCTACGTACTAGTATCTAAGCTAGTACAAGAGCTAAAGGAAATCTTTTGGAGCATTGTAGCAGGTAGTAGCCTGCGTACTAGTAAATGGATCGGCTAGTACAAGAGCAAAAGGGGGTTGTAGCTCCCGTACTGGTATAAGGCTGCACCAGTACAAATATTATAAAAGGATTTTCTTATTAAGAAGAAGATTGAGATGACTTGCAGCAGGTGGTTTTCTCCCGCATTGGGTTTCCACCTTATATCATGGTGTTCATGTGTGTGCCTTATGTGTGATGATCTATTCTATGTTACTGCATCTGTTAAATGATAATATGGTTGATAATGTTCTAATGCACTCATTGAAGATCAATTAACTTAATCATAAGAAGTTGTGGAAGTAGCATATATGAATCTGGTTATGGAAATGAAAAAGTTTTATTAATGTGATAATACTAATTCACCCCCCCATCTCAGTATTATTTCCAACACCATATGGAACATAAGATTGTTGGAGAGGTATTTAGGGCATGCAAGGTTGTTTATACTCGATATTACCTACCCAGGATGGATCAACAGGATTAGGAATACCACTAGGATTAGGTTGACTCACTCCAACCATGTGGGGTTGTGATCCACTCACATGGGTTCCACTTGACACAAGAGGGAAGTTTGGATTTCCCCCTCGAGGCTGTGAATGAGGAGGTGGTAGATTTTTTCCACTTGATGGAGGGAATGAGGAACTTACAGAAGTATAAACTGAAATGGTCGATTGCACCAGAATGAAAGGTTGAAATGACTATAATGGTTGTGATGGAATCGTCGGTTTAATCAGAATTGAAGTAACGACAGTTTGTAAAGGGATATGAGAGGTCATATTAGGAATACACAGACTAGAAGTAGGCATAGCATTTGATGACCAAATTGGGTTTTGGTACAATGAAGAAGCACTGGGAGTTCCTGAAACTAATTAAGCCAAGGTTGGATAACCACGTGGAAGCATAGGCCCACTGTTTTAAGAAGGCGGTTGAGATAGAACTCTTCCTACATAAGGAAAGCCTTATGAAGGAAAGTCATATTCAAATTCATTATCAACACTAGGAGTGTGTGTAGTGGAGACTTCCAGAGGACCTCAAGGAGATGTTGGAATCTCACCTTTTGAAGCCATAGATGGAAACATATGGCGAGGAGGAATCCGAGGCGGACAAGGAGATAAATCCAAAGGAACACTTGGTTGATCGTATGCATTATAAGGATGTTGAGGAGATATAAAAAATGGATCAAATAACAGATTCAGAGTATATAAAACAAACCTTTGTGGACTCTCAGGTGTTTCTGGATCAAACTCTCGAGATGACGATGAGTCTCGAGGTGGAGGACAAGAAGCAAGAGGTTGGATGCTTGGGACAATTCCAAGTTCAAAGCCTTGATTTTCAAGTGACTTCAAAAGTTCAGGATGAACTCCTTGTGAAGACCCTTCAGTATCAGACGATGAAGGGGAAATATGAGGTGAACCCGATGGTTCAACCACGATGACTTTCTCTCAAAATCAGAAGAAGAAGAGATGATTCATTGAGGGCTAATTAAAATTAAAATTTACAAGGAATTACTCAATGTGAGGCTAAGAATCATTGCATGGGTTTGACATGTTATCGTTGGCAGTTAATTTTATGACACGAAACAACAAATAAATCAAAACAGGTAATGCTAGGTAAGAGGGTTTACCAGGTATCCATGAACTGTTATATACACCTTAGTTGAAACCAAGGACTTGACGTATGATGGTCGATCTCCCAGAATTTTATGTTTGGTGTATCATGTTTACAAGGCGACTAACTCGGTTACCTGTGGCTAAAAGATAACAACCTAATGGGGTTTCCCAATATATACTCGACAGTATGGGGAGCACAGGTCTGTATTAGCATTTTCTAATGCATGACCATTCGATGAGAGCGTCCCTATATACTTTCCATACTAAAGTGCCTCCTCTATACCCCAAATTACTGGAGAAACTTCGATATACTTTCGTACTGGGATGAGATTTCACCCCTCTGATACAATGCAGGCAGTTAACGACGACTGTTATATTTAAATACACTGGAACATGTCTCTAGCCTAAACCTCTAGATATTTGTGTTAGGTTACAAATGGTCCTTAGGTTGATTGAGGTAAATTTTAAGCTTATCTTCAATTAAGTTTCAGTTTGATGGCTCAATGATGTCACCTGAATTCATACGATGCAACTAAATGATAAAAATGAAATCTTTTCATTTGATGAAGGCTAAACTAATGAAGGAAGAGAGACAACCAAATAATGCATCAATCAAGAAAAATGCATCAAAAAACAACTCTTTATCTCTCCAATGCAAAATGTAAAAATGAAATCTAATCTTTCACTTTCATTAACAAATGCAATGCCAAAATGCAATCCTATGAGAAACAAAAATCACTTTCCTTTCACTAAGATGCACTAATATTTTTTTCTTTTCCTTTCACTTTGATTCAACAATGCAAATAATGCAATGAGCAAAGGAAAAAATGCAATCTAAAACAACTAAAATGAAATTTTCATTCACTTATGGTTTCAAATGCAAATCATTTCAAAAATACTAAAATGAAGAAATCTTTCACTTTTTGTTTCAAAACAAAGAAATTAAAATAAGTATTCACTTTCAGTCCTACCAAATCAAACAATTTTAATTTATGTTTGACAATGGAGCAAAATAAAATTTCAAAGCACCAATATAACTCAATACTAATGAAAATAAATTTACAATCACGAACCGAAAGCAACTTGAAAATGGTGTTTGTTGGGATGGGGTCGCCAGGGGTAGATTTGAATTAAGTTAGTCATTTTTTGTAAAGAATTTGGTCAAGGATGTAAAGTCTCCGCGAAACGAAAGTGCTCAGATATATAGTAGTCAAAGGGGTCTTAGCCCCTTGTTTTGGTCGGTTTTAAGACTCACCCATGAGCGGAGGGCCATGGTATTGTATTAGAAAAGCTATAAATAGTTGAGTCATAGTGAGTCTTAGAGATAACTTTTGATAGAAAATAATAGAGAGATGAATGAATGAATGATGTTGTAAGGGTTTGACAAACAGGAAGATCTGGTAGCGAAGGAAAGGCTTTACAACTGAGTGCATAGAGGCCTAGAAGAGTCCACAACTCAATGCTTGAACACCTGCAGCTGAGTGTGTAGGGTAGTTGAAGTCTGTACTAAACCGATTCTAATTAATAAAGACTGATTTTGGGTTGGAAATACTTGCATCTGTGATTTATCTTTTTATTTGTTTAGCTATTTATCTTGCTCTGAATATTGTTTCTTGAATTAATGTGTCTTACCTACGCGAATGGGGTTAGTTGAATATGTTTATGCTTAATAAGATGATTAAGTGATGTACGTGAAGTTCTAAATCTAAACTGAGTTAGTTTAGGGTAAGGAAGATAGGTATGCATGATGACAGATCTAGATCCCAGAAACCCCAGAAGACCTGTCTATGTGCGCAAAAGTAGTAGTTCTAAGCTCTTAGGGTCTGAATAAGGCAATTGATTGGTTTCTCAAAGGATTGGAAGTACTCAGGGCTGAGTTCATAGTTTAATTTATGTCAGAAGGTTAGGTCTACGTAGAAGCATATCTAAGGCAATGAAGACATCACACCAGTCTCTGGATGCAGAAAATTGGTTCTTGCATCCCCTAATACTGCTTTAGGTGAGACTATAACCTGTGCTATGTAGGTTGTTTCTAAAAGGGCTAGCAGTGTAGGGTTTTGTTGGTTGGTGTAACTAACTTCGAACCTGGGTCAGGACCCCTTAATCCAACAAATGATTCCATTGCCAGGACCAGGATCTGCTTAAAGAGATGTGTGATGTCGCATCATTGGAATCCGACTAAGAAAGAGATTGAAAAGTGGTTATATCATAATATTCACAAGTTTGTGGCTCAAGAAAACAGGATTCCACACCTGTCGAAGGAGGATTGGTTGAATAGGTATTTGTATATAAAGGTACACGAAATTTTCTTTTGGACTTTCCCAATTGAATTATATGAGTGGTTAGCTAAATTGACAGACAGTCAAGGGAGGTGGAAGCTCGATAGTCTTATAGTTTGGACTCCATAATTGGTGTGACGACTAAAGCCATTTGAAAACAAGATCGCCTGGGCTATAGATCATTGGCTTGATGAAATTCTGGGAGGGTTCATTATTGAATTTGTAGTTGATACCTAAGTTAGCTATAACAAAGCAGAGCGGAGATTCTTCAAGGGGTCGCGAGGTAAGTACTTGAGGTCATTGAATACTTGCATTAAAATGATATTATGTGAAAAGTGCGTAATTTCATTACCTTAATGTTTGGAGCTATGCAAAGTGGTAGATTATTTAGAGGTAATGGATCAGGTCCAGAGTATAGCCCATTGATTGAACCTCCTTCAAGTGACGACGAATGGGTGGTGCTGACTACACCATGAAGCGTTGTTTAGTTAATAACTCAGGGTATCCTGAGGATATATCATCCATCCACTCCACCTCCACCTCCACCTCCACCTCCACCTCCACCTCCACTGCATACACCTTCACCTACACCTCTGCGTCCACCTCCACCATTCATCATGGCAAGCACAATGAAGATGCCGATCTTCAAGGGAATAGGAAGTGAAGATCCATAGCAATTCTAGTTTGTTGCAAACTTTGTATGGACAACGCAACAAATCACCGACGGTAATATAAAGAAGGCGCGATTGGTTACCACCTTGTAGGACCATGCACTAGCTTGGTAAATTAAGTATTGTGTTGATAATCCTCATGCATCATTAGCAGAGACTTAGACAACTTTGAACAAAGAATTTAGTAAGCCTAAATTTGAGACGCAGTCGGTAATTGAATTTAAGAAGATTCGAATGAGAGTCGATGAGACACCTTGGGACTTTGATAAGAGATTGAAGTGCTAGATTAGGCAAGCTAACATGCAAATCTTAGATACCCAGCATCATGACTGGTTTATAGCATCACTTTTGCCGCACTTAAGAATACCTCTATCACAATAGAAGATAACAACACAAGCAGAAGCCTTAGATATCGTGATGAGGTTGCACACATCACATTTAGGATACAAACCTAGGGGTACAAAAAATCCACTCGCAGTTAGAGAGCATGCACCTAGAGTTAAAGAGTCTAAAGAAAGAACAAGAGACTAAGCTAGAAGTGCGCGCAGAGGTTTGTTGCTTGAAGTGCAAGGGCCACGAGAATGATAAAGATCATTATCTAGTATATGTGAATTATATTACAAGAGGGGGGGCAGTCCCCCTGAAGCCAAAAGCCCCAACTAGGCCAAGCACAGGAGATGCGCTATGGTGCGCCATTTGTCAAGTTACTGGGCAACATGCGACATATAACTGTCACTTACTTCAGAATTTTGTACAGGAACCCCAACAACTGTTTTGTAATTTCTATAAATCTGTGGGCCATGATGAGCGCCATTGTCAAAGTTATGAGCTAATGATGGAAAGAACCCCTACTTATCGTATGCAAGTAGAAACTAGGCCTCTGGATCAAGGCACAGGAGGAGTGCATGGGGGTTTTCAAGGCCGAGGATGAGGATGAAAAGGAGGACCTATTAGAGGTCATGGTCAGATCATCTACTACAACTGCGGACAGTCGGGGCACTTTGCGCGAGATTTCTCGAATTCTACGCACCCTTCATGTCAATATTGTAGACAATTTGACCTTGCCATAGAAGACTATCTGGTGCTAATAACTAAGATGCAAGAAAGGAAAACGCAGCTCAGCAGCCTACGCAAAATTTACAAATGATGAGGGTTGAGCCTCGTGAGGAGGATCAAAGAATTAATATTGTACTAAGATGTGGTATGATGAGCGCAGACAAAGGTAAGCAGCCTAACGAAGATGAATGGGTCTGTAAAGCTCCTGAGAAAGAAGTTTCCTTTGACCTTGATCGCACTAAGGAAACATTCATGGAAGAAAAGAAGAGCTTTGATGAGGCCTCCACCTCAGGAAGCCAGGAAAAGACACCAAAGACCAGTGCGACACAAGAGGTTGATCCTTCCATACTCACCACTTTTTTGGAGACCTAGATGAAGTTTTTGCATGATCATAAGGTTGTGGAAGGATTGTAAGAATTAATAGACAAGTGCACCAATAAGGAAAACCTCCTATGGAGCAGTACTCAGTTAGAAAGATTGGTAAGCATAAGGCATGAATATGATGCGAGATACTGCTAACAACACAGATAGGCGATTATGAAATGGACTAGGTTATTTTGGATCTAGGATCTAATGTGAATGTTCTACCGAAATAGACATGGGAAAGGATGGGGAGACCTGCGCTGTAGTGGTCTCCGATTTAGCTCCAAATGGAAACTCAACAGAAAATCATCTCCCTAGGATGATTGTATGGAGTGACGGTTGATATTGAAGGTGTGAGTGCACTAGCAGACTTCGAAGTTATAGAAATTATCGATGACAGTAATCCCTACCCCGCGCTCCTGGGAATTGACTAGGCTATTGATATGAATGGGGTCATTAATTTGAAGAAGAGGAAAATGACCTTTGAAAATAATTCACTTAGGGTTGTAGTTCCATTGGATCCTGTGGAAGTAGCACGCTATACCAAACATGTTTGCGATTATATAGAAAGTGATGATGAGCTAGATCAAATATACAAGATAACGACACGAGATCAGGACTGGATCAATCCAACGATGGATGGACGGATCACATGGGACTGACAAATTTCATGTACTTTTGACTCATATGAGGAATTAGAGCATTGACAAAACCGCTTACATGAATTTTCTACATTGTGATGCAATATGATGATGAAGTCGTTGCACTGTGTTTCGTTAGAGGTAAGAAATCTACCTTATTATGATGGTTTGACTGATGTAGATATGTTTTTAGATGAATTTGAGTGTGAAGTCCCTAAAGACCACTGTTTTAAAGCATTGAAGTTGACGCTACGTGCTACGCCCACACGATGGTGGGGTATGCATAATGAAAGCTTGGATGGAGGGATTATAGGTGAATGATGAAGTTACACTTTGGGCATGCTAATATTAGAATGACTGAGAAGTATAGTGGGAAGGATGATCTGTGCGATCACCTGGAAAAATGGAATAAGGCGTGGGGGATGGAATTGCAGCTAGAATGGGTACATATATTATGTCGTACCTTGGATACAATCCCCATGAACTGGTATCTTGAAAAAGAGCTCTGCCACGACACTGCGGAATGGGATGTATTGAAGGAAGGATTCTTATTGACTTTCAGCTTCGAGGATGGGTTTGCAAGCATCGACAAAGTGCTCTAAGAGAATAAGGCGGTTATCTTCAGGACGCTGAAGGAACCTACGGAATGGACCCAACCAGATTGGAGCACCCAGCTGCGCCACATATTGGAATGCTATAATGTGACTGCTGAAGAGGAGGAAGAAGACTCAAGGAACATCAATATTCCAGAAATAGAAGGACATCACATAATTGAAGGACCACAAATAGAGGACCCAAACATCTCCGCATCTTTGAAAACAAGATAGGTAAACATTGGCACTGAAGAAGAACCGAAGTTCATGACGATTGGATATTATTGGGATGATGCTACCGTAGACAAAGTTGTTGAATTACTTCGCGAATGCCAAGTTCTCTTCCCCACTAAGTTTTCAGATTTAAAGGGCATACTTGGCGATTTGGGTGTTATGCGGATCACACTGAAGTCAGATGTGAAGCTTGTCAAACAGAGACCTTATCATCTTAATCCTAAATATAAGGAGAAGGTTCGCTAAGAGATGGATAAAATGTTGGATTCTTGCATTATAACCTGGTGAAGAATCCGATTGGGTGAGTCTGATGGTAGTCCAAGAGAAGAAAAAAAAGGGCGAAATAACGATCTGCATATATCTGAGGAAGTTGAATGATGCATGTGTTCATGATCCATTTCTGACGTCGTTTATAGATGAGGTGTTAGACAATGCAGGATGGCAGGAGGCATATTCCTTTACTCATGGGTTTTCTGATTATCATCAAATTAAGATTGCGCTAGAGGATCGAAGAAAAAACACTTTCGAGACAGAATGGGGGTGCTTTCACTATATTGTTATGCCTTTTGGATTAAAGAATGTGCCTGTAGTATTTTCTTGCGTAATCATTGCAACTTTCAAAGATTTCATTCATAAGTTTATGGAAGTATACTTCGATGACTGGACCATGTTTGGATTGGTAAAATGCCATGTAGCAAGTATGCGCCTTATGTTGGATACATGTCGAAGATAACAGATAGCGCTAAATTTGAAAAAATGTATATTCTGTGTTCCTTTTGGGATCTTGTTGGGTCATGTCATGTGTAAGCAAGAATTGTTGGTGGACCCTACAAAGATCGCGGTGATTGTGAACTTGGAGTCCCCTAGGAACGTCAAGCAGCTGCGCGTGACGCTAAGACACATTGGATACTATATAAAATTCATTAAATGCTATGCTCAAATTACCACACACATGGAAAAACTGTTGAAGAAGGACGCGACATTCTATTGGGATGAGGAATGTCAGCGCAACTTAGATGTGTTGAAAGAAAAGATGGTGACTATGCCCATCCTGAGATTCCCTAATTGGAAGAAGGAGTTTCACAAACATGTGGATGCTTCTTGCATTGTGCTGGGTGCAATATTAACACATGCAGAAGAAGGCGAACTAGGCCATCCTATAGCCTTCGCAAGTAGGAAGTTATCAAAGGATGAAAAAAATTATTCAACAACAGAGCGCGAGGGGTTAGCCATGGTCGACACACTATAGAAATTTAGCATTATCTTTTAGGGGGACATTTCAAGATGTATACAGATCATTCTGCCTTAAAGTACCTGGTCAATAAGCTTGTGTTGGGGGCAAAGATTTGCAGGTGGTTGTTACTATTTCAGGAATATGATTTTGAAGTTATTGTGAAGCCTAGTCGGTTGGACGCTAGTCCAGACCATCTGTCAAGGATTGAATCAGGCGAAGAACCTAGTAATTTGGAGGAAGGGTTGTCGGACGTGCAACTCTTTAGAGTACGTGTCACAGATGACCATTTTGCTGACATTATTCAATTCTTAACTACAAGGATGGCACTGAAGGATATATAACTCAACGAAAGAGAAAACTAGTCCTTTGCGCAACATATTTTTCAGTCATTGCGGGACATTTGTACATAACAAGGGTAGATGAAATATTGCGGAGTTATGTGCTAGAATTTGAACGTGATAGTATTCTCGTTAAAGCTCATGGGGGAGCTGTGGGAGACCATTGTGCAGGAAAAGCTACTACGTAAAAGATTTTGCGCGCAGGACTGTGGTGGCCAATATTGCACGACGATTCCAAAACATACTGTAAGGTTTGCGATGCATGTCAACAAATTGGCAAATTGTCGTGGAGGGATGAACTAACACTCCATCCTCTGGTATCTTTGCAAGCATTCGAGAAATGGGTGATCGATTTTATTAGGCCAATTCAGCCACCTGGAAAGAAAACGAGCGCGCGCTACATTATCACTGCGACGTAATATTTAACCAGATGGGCTGAAGCATAGGTAGTGAAGAATTTTACCGTGGCTACTGCAACAATGTTCTTATTTGAATATGTATTAATGCAGTTTGGATGCCTGAAAGTATTAATGAGCGATAAGGGAACATACTTTCTGAATGAAACAATTAGCGCAATGACAAATGAATTTCAAGTCTACCATTAGAAGAGCACACCATATCACCTGCAGGCAAATGGGACAGTCGAAGATTTTAACAAAATTTTAGAAAACGCATTGACAAAGATTTGTAACATGCAACGGAATGACTGGGATGTGCGTGTACCTGCAGTATTATGGGCTTATGGGACAACCTGTAAAATATGACAGGGAAAATGCCATTTAGATTGGTCTATGGTGTCATAGCAGCAATGCTTATGGAGTACATTGTACCTAGTCTGCACATAGCAGCTTTGACAAATGTGGTAGATCACGAGGCCTGGAGGAATAGTTTGCGCCGCTAGTAGAGTTAAAGGAGGATCGATTCTTGGTGGGATTCCACCAACAAGTACAAAAAGAATGCTAAAAAGCATGGCATGATTGCCATATCAAGCTTCACACTTTCAAGATAAATGATCTTGTGTTGTTATATAATAGCAAGTTCACTGAATTTTCGGGTAAATTCCAGATGCATTGGTTAGGACCATATATTGTCAAGGAAATTACAGAGGGTGACGTAGTTCAGCTTACGAAGCTGAATGGTGAACTGTTTCTGGGAAAAGTGAATGGGACTCGGTTGAAGCTATGTATGGGGGATCTTGCCCCTGTGTAATGACTATATGGCAGCAGGACAATCTTAGTGCTCTAGGAAGTTGCAAGGGAGTGCGGGACTATAAAATACATTACCTGACTGGGAAGACAAGGCGACAAAAAAGTTACACGAAGATTGACGAGGGTGCACCAGATGAAGCTGTGCTCAAGACGTTGTGCCATGGCGGAGGGTGTCACACGGCCTATGCCAAAAATAGTCGTTGGAGTCATTGTAGCCAATTGGATTGAGAAAATCCCATTAGGAGGAGTGGGTAGGTAGCAATTAAGGTGAAAATCTTTGAAAATTTGTCGCCAAAGGTGCATTTATGACAAAGTTATGGAGGGAACAATCAGATTTGAATCCAAAAATCATTATAAATATGCCCTGTTGGTCTACAAAGAAACACTTTGTTGCCTAAGAATTTCTTGCATACACCAAGAAGAGTGAGAGAGTTTGTTCAAACATCCCGAGCTAGTTCATTATTCTAATATGTTGCGTTGAGTTTCTTTGGAGAAGAGATTTGAGCCTATGAGTTCTGAGGCTGCGGTGTCTGAGGACCCAGCTTCGAAAGCTACGGGCATAGAAGCTAACCCGTAGTACCTCCAGTGCCAAGCTCACCTAGGCCAAAAAAATTTGCTTCTAAGACAAAGCAAAAGAAGATGGTCGTCGAACCAGTGGCCACTCACCCTGAAAACATCTACACGAGGTGTGGCAAAAGGGAAAATGGATAAGAAAAATCAACCTTTTGTGCCCCTAGATCTAGATGAAGAGGAACTCTGATAGGGGATTGAGGAGTTGGATGCCGAGGATGCAAAATCAATCACTATGCTTTCGACATATGTGCCTCCGGGAAGAGGAGAGAAGAAGGTGACCAAAGACCATGATTCCAACAAATTTTTGATTGCTATGCCACTACTCCTAGCTTAAGTTCAATTTGAGGGTGCGCTCTTAGCGCACATTCCAATATTAAAGATGGAAGATTGGGACCTTGCTGCCCACGAAAAATTCCCACATTTAACAAAAAATTAGTATATGATCTGCATACACTGTGAAGATACAGGGGTTATGAAGTTGGAACCAATGAAATGTGTTTGCGGAGTTTAGTTGGCGGGGATTTTATACATGTTATTCGTACCTCATTTTCACTGCTCCAATATCAATACGGTGTGTGTGCGCCAGTTGCTGACTTTAGTGAATGATGGGTGTTTATGGCTAGGTGAGCCTATCCCCATCACGAATATGTCAATCCATAAGATTACTAAGCTCCCATATAAAGGATCATACTCGGCAAAGGAGTTTGTGGGAAAATCCCTTGAAAAACAACTTGTAGACCACATAAGGACTGAGTACGGGGTGGTAAAGGGTAAGCGCGGATACTCTATCCGCTCCATAACACACCAGGTGGTACAGTTTGTCACGTAGATCCTTGCAGGAAAAATAATGCGGAAGTGTCACGTGGATGAAGTGCCCGCATCGATCGTTTCGTTCGCCGCACTATCGTGAGTCACAAGATAAGAGCCATCCATTCCACTATGCTTAGCTCTTATCACTAATAGTTTTGGTGGCATGGAAGATTCTAGAGGACAATCAGCTCCCTCCATTGAATGAGACCCTCCCAGAGGTAGCGAAGTTCACTTCATTGTGGCAGACAAAAGATGCGGCACGAAGTACATAATCCAAGGTTTTTTGGGTTTTCATGGAGAAGACACATGCACTAAAGTAGAAAGAGGAACTCCAAGCGTGCAACACAAAGCTTGAGTCGGTGATTGAACAAGCCTGCCAAACAATTCCAAAATTGCATATCCAAAACGATGCACAGGCCGAAACAAAAGTTAAGAAATTAGTTGTTGCGGTGCGCGACACCAAAGATGAGGTTGGGTGAGTCACTTTCAAGTTCCAGATGAAGATAGTCGAACTCCAGCTGAAGCTTCAACTAACTACACTGCCAAAAGTTTGGGAACAAAGAGGTGCAACTATAAAATCATCCATGGGTCAACTAGATGTCGCAGTTTAGGGTTGCAACCATCTATTCAATCAGGAAATGGGCCTATGGGATACACTGCAAGAGGAAAATACATTGCAACAGCTGAACACAAATATCAGGGAAACACAACAACAATATGATGAGATTAGTACGATGGTGTGGACATTGGCGCCAGTCCAACACTTTACATGCTTGCCAGAAGGCAAGGCAATTCTGGTGCAGATCAAGGAGTTGCAGAAAAAGAAGTCCTTGCTAAGAGATTGGCTCTAGCCTTGGACACAGGAAGCCAACCAACTTTCACAGAATATTCATGAGAAGCGAAAGGCCATGTAGCAGACCTAAAGGACTATGCAACTTGCAGTGGAGGGGATAACCACAAAGAAAATAGTCCAAGAGGTACAATAAGTAGCAGAACATAGTATCTTGGAGCTTCAGGTATTAACCAAAACATTGAGAGAACTCCGCCAGAAAGTGGAACAACCAGCTAAGTGACTCGAGGGTGAGTCACGATCTTTGTGTTGGGCGCCTATTAGGATAGGGTCTTCAGGGGTAGAGTTGAAAAGTTAGTCGTTTTTTGTAAGGAATTTGGTAAAGGATGTAAATTCTTTGTGAAACATGGATGCGGAGCACGCAGATAGATAAGAGTCAAAGGGGTCTTAGCCCCTTGTTTTAGTCAAAGACTCACCTGTGAGCCGAGCCATTGTATTGTATTAGAAAAGCTATAAATAGTTGAGTCATAGCGAGTCTTGGAGATAACTTTTGATAGAAAATAATAGAGAGATGAATGAATGAATGATGTTGTAAGGGTTTGAAAAATAGGAAGGTCTGTCCTTGTCAGTAGTGAAAGTAAGGCTCTGCAGCTGAGTGCATGGAGGCCTAGAAGAGTCCACAGCTGAGTGTGTGGACCCCTACAACTGAGTGCGCAGGGTAGTTGAAGTCTATACTAAACCAATTTTGATTAATAAATATTGATTTTGGGTTGGAAATACTTGCATCTGTGATTTATCTTTTTATTTGTTTAGCTATTTATCTCGCTCTGAATATTGTTTCTTGAATTAATGTGTCTTACCTACGCGAATGGGGCTAGTTGAATATGTTTATGCTTAATAAGATGATTAAGTGATGTACGCGAAGTTCTAAAGCTAAACTAAGTTAGTTTCGGGTAAGGAAGATAGGTTTGCACGATGGCAGATCTAGATCCCAGAAACCCCAGAAAACCTATCTATGTGCATGAAAGTAGCAGTTCTAAGCTCTTAGGGTATGAATAAGGCAATTGATTGTTTTCATGAAGGATTGGAAGTACTTAGGGCTGAGTTTAGGGTTTAAGATTTGTCGAAAGGTTATATCTGTGCAGAAGCAGATCTAAGGCACTGAAGACATCACACTAGGCTCTGGATGCAGAAACTTAGTTCTTGCATCCCCCAATACTGCTTCGGGTGAGACTGCAACCTGATCTACGCGGGTTATTTCTGAAAGGGCCAGCAGTGTAGGGTTTTGTTGGTTGGCGAAACTCACTCTAAACCTAGGTCAAGACCCCTTAATCCAACAATGTCATGACTACAGAAAAACTCCTAAATCGAAGAAATCAATCTTAGAGATATATACCAAGCATTGAGCGAATGGTGACCTAGAAACCCTAGCAGGTAATCAAGCTTGAAACACACATCAAAAAAAAAAAGAGACAATTACAATCACACAAGAATAACAATCAAGCCAAGCACACTATAGTTACACTGGAAAATCACTAACAGAGGTTGAAAACCACTGAACACAAGAAGAAACCTTAATTTTCTTCTATCCTCTAGGATCAACGCGCCTGTTAAAGGAAAAAGGGCAATGAAAGGCAAAGCAGCGTGACTATAATTTGAAAATTAGCATTGTCAGTGCTTCTGCTAGAGAAGAAAACATGGTGGGTGAGAAAAATAAGGAAAAAATAAAAAATCTTCAAGATCAGAGCACGCTTAACATTCTTAAGTAATAACCAGTGACTACAAATAGCTACAGTGATGCACACAAGCCAAGAAATCAATGATTGGTCAAAATCATCAGATAATCTGATTAAAGGAATGGATCAAAAGGGCTACAACTGCCCTAGTGGAGTCACCATTTTGTTGTCTAGGTAAATCCTCTCTGCGGACAGAAAAAATCCCTCTAGCCCAATGAGTGGGACTAGCAACCTATGTGACAATCTACAAGACACTTTCCTAAATTACAATTGAAATGAGAGAAGAGGAAGATTGCATACCTAGTTCTTATGCTATAACATACTCCTTTGTTGAAGATCTCAAATCGCTTACTCCTCAGGTTCAACTCTATTTCTCACATTGTTTTGATATCTTCACAAGAGATAAAAGACACAATAAACATACAAGTGAAACGAGCATAATCGAAAGTAATCTACTTAACAGATCAAGGAGCATTAAGATAAATGATGCATTAACATGAACATTTATGGAAAATGAACCAACAATTGTATATATTAATGAAGTAAAGGAGGAAGCATACAACCAAGCCTTGATGTCAATAAGCTCTCCTTGATTGAATGTCCAATTCCAAGCTAAAGCTCTCCAATCACTCCTTCTCCAAGCCAAATGACTAGCATGTAGGCACTATCTCAGCATAAGGGTCAAAATAATCAGAGAGAAAAACAATTGGGGATGGGAGAGGATGAATATATAGGTAGGAATGGAGTTAGGATCTCTCTAAAAATAGTGGAAGGCCCTCATCTCAAGGAGGTAGCTCATAGGGATAAGATCAAAGGGAAATATTGGGAGAGTCCAACCACATCCACACTGAACAACCTCTAGCTCATTGTTCTGGAAGCCTCTAGATCACGAAGCTTCTTGTCCTCTTTAGGAAAACTTACCTTTTAGGGATCAACATGAGTATCCAAGTAAAAGGCGTGCTAATAGCGTGAGGCTAGTATAGTGCAACTTGTCATCAACACTAGTTTCCAGTGTCAGAGTCGCGCTGGTCCTGAAATTAGGCTTTTGGAGCTTACTTCTTCAAGGAACGTTAAAGGCATGTTTCCATCAATGTTTCAGGGAGGATCTGAACTGCATATCAGGATGGGTACACTACATGATTTCCAAGTTTTGGTCACTTCAAGGTATGACACAGGGAAGTGCGGGAGGCATGGAAAAATATTTTGTAACGCCCGAGTTTAGTTTAGGTATCATTAATGAAAGTTTATTTATCTTTATATTTCTATGAGTATTATGATGGATTATATGTGGTGTATATGGTTGTGGTTTCATTGATATGTCTACCCATATTATGTTGGTTATGTATATGTTTTATGACAACAGTTATGTATGAATCTCATCATGTTTTTACTTGTAAATGAATGAAAAATGTATCTATGACCTAATGGATAGAATGGAAGTTAAAATGATAAGGAAACAATGCTTCACGACGAATCTCAGATAAGTATGAGACCCTATGCTAAGATCTATTATTCACACCTGTAGGTTGCATATTTACTAAGTGTTTGACAAAATGTCTGTCATGGTTAGGCTTGGTTAGGTGAAAACCTTGATCAAGTTTTATGTTAGAGGCTTTGCCTTGATGTCATTTATTTTCTTGGAAAGTCTCATAAAGTTCTAGGCATTGGTTTGGAGACTAGCCCTGAAAAGTGGCTTACATCTCGCAGTGTCTGGCATAGAAATGACTGAAAAAGATTATAGTATCTCCTTTACATGCATTGTGGGAGCGACTATAGGGTTACAGTCGCATGCATCCCTTGTCATTGGAGTGACTTTGGGTTTAGTTCATTGAAATTCTAGGTTAACTCAGGGGTTGGGCATCTAGAGTGGTGGATTAGCTCTTGGGTGTCCTGAAGCACCTGAGGGAGGTCTGTAAGGTCTTGTTTTGTTGACTCCATTTCCTTAAGTTCACCTCGAAGATTGAGTCTTATCATAGTGGCCTCTCATTGTAGGTTTACCCTGACTAGCCGGTTGCTTGGGTAGATGTGAAAGGAGGGTGTTACAGAGTGGTATCAGAGCATGGTTGTGCTCTCTTTGGGATGTGTGTTGATCACGCTTTCATGTTGGTTGCATATGTGTTCCTTATGCATGTAGTCCATGTGCTTGTTTCATTTGCATGGTATTGATCATGGTTGTAGTGATGTCACCATGTGAAGGTTGAAGGTGTTGTCGTGGAGTATGGCTTCATGTGTGTATGGTTGATTATGCATTGTTATGCACGTCGATGTTCACATGTTATCAAATGCACATGAGGTGGTTGCTGTTGTCATGCATGAGGTCATGGTTTGTGTAGTTGATATGGTCATGCATTGATGATTGGACTCTAGCTAGAATTGTGTATATATGGTTTTGCACTCATGTGTTATATGTCTATATGTAATTGTTATGCATGTATAATCTTGGTTATAGTTATGCATGAATAGTAGGTCAAAAATGCCTTGTGAAGTCATTGTATGCAAATTTAGGTCATCATGGTGTTATTGGTTGTTATGATGCTAATGTGTTGGATGATATAGAACAAGAGATGCAGATCATTAAAGTGGAGTTGTAGCATTGGACCTCAAGGCAAGAGTAGATTGTCATACACGTATTGTATATTTGGCATGCATGTATGTAAGTTAAGGACTGACATATGCATTAGGTTTATGTACATGTTTTTGATGTCATGGTTACATACATGATAGATGATAGTTGAATTTTTATGAGTTGCATAATACGAGTATGTGTTCCAATGATCTTGTTTTGAGATGACTGTACTAACACATATGCGTTGAGCCAGTTGATATGTACTTGCGTATAGTAGGTGACAGTTGTAGCATTATGTCTAATGACTATGAGTTTACTATGGATTATGGCATGATGATTTGTAAAGGTTGATTTCAAATTGATAGATATGATTGTCTTGATATTTGGAACATCTGATTGACATGGGTAAACAAATGCAGGAAACATGCTCGATATTAGTATGACAAGGTAATAGTTGATATGTTTACATAACTAACAATTGGGTGATGTGACAATACATAGTAAGCCTCGATTGCAACAAGGTAAAAAAGGAATTGGACAAGAACTCCTTTGGCTATGTTTGGAAACCCTAATTCCAAATGAAAGAGTGCCTCGTATACAAGAAGTACTATTAACCTTGATTTTGTCATGATAATGTACTTGACAAGTATATTAGTCAGTCTCTAGTTGTAGGTGGATCTGTCAAGGGAATTGGATTCCCTTGAGAGATGATGTGGATGTGTTCAGTTGCAAGCAACGTGTTTGGCATAACAAAGTAAGGTAACTAGTATGTCATTACATTTATTTATGCACTGACAATTATGTGTTTATGGAAATATGATATAGGGGATTGCATGGCCAGGAAACTGCAATGAAATTCTGAAGAAGGCTCGGGTTGATCTTTCCTTAGGAACCATTGGGGTTGCATCATGGTGTTTATTGTTAGTCTTGTGCATTTGGTCTTTTGTGATTGTTGTGCTTGAATGGCGATTTTGATTGTGTATGGTGCATAACTATGCCACTTTGTTTGTGATGTCGTATTGTTGGTGGTTTTCCATGGTTTTCTTCTTGTTCTCTTCTCGTCTTTCCTTTATTTTTTTTAGTGCCTTGGGAATTAGTTGGGGAAGGAGGAAATTTAGTGGAGCTAGGGGAGAGTTGTGTGGTACCCAATAGGTAATGTAAGACTTAGATGAAGCTTTGTGCATGAGTAAGTGAAGTGGAAGTTAAGACTATGACAGTCAGTTGGATTGATTGGGTCCATTGTGGTAAATGGATGATGACAAGACATTCATGGGAAAGGTAACCAGGAAGGGTAAAGTAAATCGATCTAAGGTGTTAGGTGCCTTGGCTATTTTGGGAGCGATTGTTCTAAATGTCATGCATGTTATGCACAAATAAGGAAGTTCTCTTAACCTTGACCTTATGTAACTATGTTGGGATCATGATTATGTTGATGTCTATATGCATATACATGTATATATGTATGTCATTGAATGATTAGATCATTATTATTTTATGTTTATGTTTATATGTATGTATGTGTAGGTATGCATATTGTTGCCTGAGGGGATCATGATTGTTTATGCTAATGCTTTTATATGTGTATGTATCGTATCTGTGTCACTATCTGACAGGGTTATCAGGAATCGTTCTTGTGGAGAAATGATTGCTTATGTAGGAAAAATGGCATGAAGAGGTTCCTGGTCTTATGAGGAATCAACGGGGAAGAGTAGTCATGACAAATATATGAGGTTAGTATCATGTGGATATGAATTGATATTGTATGCTTGTATTATGCCTATGTTTATGTTATGATAGGTAACGCTGAGGGATGCATCAATGAAATGAAGGCAGTGTCGTTTGTGACATGTTGGGACAAGCATTGATAAGAAACTGGAAGAAAGGTTTATTGGTAGAGACAATGTGCTTTTGGACGTGAGGTACTATTGTTATGCATATGTTACATATATTGTACATGTTGCATTTGTGATGTTGTGTACATGCAGTGTTGAATGTATATAGTTTGTGTACATGTTGTTATCTAATGATTATGTATAAGGTGGTACAAATAGTATTGTGTGCATACGGTGCTTTGTGCATGTTGGATATGCAGTGCTATGTACAAATGATGTTATGTGCATGTTGGATATGTAGTGCTATGTACAGGTGGTGTTGCGTGTATGTTGTACATGTGGCGCTATGCATGTATGGTGTTGTGTGCATGATTGTATGAGTGGTGTTGTGTGCAGGTGGTGTTGTGTACAAGTCGTGCATGTGGCCTTGTGTACATTTGGTGTCGCATACCTGTTGTGTGCATAGTGTTGTGTACATGTGGTACTGTGTACACATTGTACAGTGGCGCAGTGTACATGAGGTGTTGTGTACATGTTATGTAGGTGGTGTCATGTACATGTGATGTTGTGCACACGTTGTGTAGGTGGTGATTTGTACATGTGGGATTGAGTGCATGGCGTATATGTTGTGTTGCGTACATGCGGTACCATGTATGTGTATTATGTAGTTGTGGTATTGTGACATGCGTACTCCTTGTGTTGTACTTTGTATAGTACATGTATTTTGTTGTCTTGTATGTCATGTATAGTTACATGTATTGTGTGGCATTGTACATAGGGTATAGATGTATGAATTGTGTTTTATATTGGGCGTATGTGCATGTATCTGTGGTATCGCACATGGTGTGTGAATGCATGTCTTGTGATGTACATTGTGTACATATACGTGTTGTGTTATGTTGTACACCAGGTGTAGGCATGATCCAGGTGGATATTGGTGGCCACCTGCCAAGTCCATCTGGACCCCCATCATTGTCTCTTTCAGCATTTTCAGTTTCCTTAATTATAGCACAACTTACTATTTTTAGCAGTTTTTCGGGTCCTGAACTTCCGGAGCCGTTTTGAGGCCCTAAACGACGTTTTTTTTGGGGAATCTAGGGGCAACATGGGTCCATGCAGTGGACCAATGTTGCCCATTCCAAAAATGGTATTTCTCGGATAGATCTTTCTAACGAGCTATCATACGCGTCAAACGGAGATCGTATGCCAAAGTTACGACCCCGGGAAATTGATGTACCAATTTACCCAAAACGGGGCCCACAATTTGGCGTTTCATCTTCTAAGGGTCGGTTTTGGAATGTGAAGGGTTTTCCCATTGTTTCTCAATAATAAATAGGCCTTCGAGCCTCATTGTAACACAAGTTCGGAACAGTTCAGAGACATGTAGCCGCACATGCTGCTTCTCAGATAAGCTACATCGCCCTAGCTGGTTATTTCCAATTCTAGTTGTAAGCATATTTCGGTATTTTCCATTAATGAAATGAAGTATTATTTCCGCTGCATCTCTTTATTTATGGTTATCGCATCTTTGTATTTATGGTTATCTCTGTAATCTATTGCGTTCCTATTTAAATCCGGATCAAGGCATACGTATTGTGTTGTGTTTTACACTAGGTGTAGGTGTATGTGTTGTATGTCAGGTGTTGATGCATGTATTTCATAGTGTGGTATGTATTGTGTGGTTGTATGTGTGGGATGTACACTATGTGTGTTTGCACACGTTTGAGGAGAAGGCATTGGGTGTTTGTTGGGTGTGGCGACCAATCCAGAGTGCATACAAAATAAGGACAAAGGTGGAAGCCAATGATTGATTAAAGGATATTATCAACATTTTAGTTCGGTTTAATTATGCACGTGATTTATGATTCTAGTCTATGATGATTACATGTGATTTAAGATTTTGGTTTATGATGGTTACATGTGATTTTGATCTATGATGGTTGTATTTTGTCTTTGAGGTTTCTGCGAGTCTCATGTTTGTGTAGATTTTGTTCCGGATCCATCGCATTCAATTTCTTTTTAGATCGATGTTTCGAACCAACAACAGTGGTTCATCTTCAGGATGTGAGAGAATTAATTGAAAGACTGATCTTATTTGTCAAATATATATAGGGATGCAAAAGATGCTTAGCCGACAAATCTTTAAATTATTTTTCATTGTTCTGTTTAATTGTATTATTGTTAATTTTATTAGTATTAATTATCTCATGTTTTAATTCTATCTAATTTAATTAAATTTGCTTTACTTGATATTTTTAGTTAATTATTAATGTAAAATATAAATAACTATTCATGTTTATTTATTGATTAGTTAACATTAATATGTATAGTATTAATATTAATTTTGTTATTAAAATTAATATGACTATGTATAATAATTTGTATTAAAATATCATGTGGTATGGGTTATGCTATATTCTTTTCATTATATTTATTTGATTATTATCTTACTTAATTATTTATTTTAATTATTTTAATTTTAATTGTTATGTATCCTCATTAATTATATTATAATTATTAATTTTAATACGTCTCTGCTTATTCTAATGAATTAAATTATTTTAATTTCAATTAATTAATAAATTAAAATTATCCCCTTATTCTGGTTAACTAATTCTTTAGTTAATTCAAATTATTTTCGTCAAAGACTCTGCCTCATTTATTAGTGATCTTAAGAGGATTAAGTTTGAATCGGAGGATATTCTGGTAAGTTTCGACGTGGTCTCCCTATATACTTGTATTCCCATCAATGAGGCCATGGAGGTTATTAACAGGCTTACTGACCCTGATACTGCTCGGTTGGTTGAGTTGTGCCTTACTTCCACCTTTTTTAGTTTCGAAGGAGAGTTCTATGAGCAAACTTGCGGAGTTGCCATGGGCTCCCCCCTGTCCCCTGTTGTTGCGAATCTCTTTATGGAGGATTTTGAGTCCAAAGCTTTGGCCTCCTCTCATCTCTTACCGAAGCTTTGGAAAAGATTCGTAGATGACACGGGTGTTGTTTGGTCTCATGGTCCTGATGAGTTAGATCTTTTCTTCAGTCTTCTCAATAGCCAGTCCGCCGCCATTAAATTCACGATGGAAAAGGAAGTCAATGGATATCTTCCGTTCCTAGATGTTCTCATCTCGAAGAATGAGGATGGTTCCTTCTCTCACCAAGTTTTTCGAAAGAAAACGCATACTGATCAGTGTCTGCATGCTTCCTCCCATCATTTCCCTACTCAAAAGTTAGGGGTTCTTAGCATGCTTGCTACCCGTGCTGTAAGAATATCTGATGAAAAGAGCTTGGAAAAGGAGAAGGCTCATCTCCTAGATGTCTTTGTGAAAAATGGTTACAGTAGACACCTAGGACAGAAATCCTTCCTCAAGGCCCATAAAGAGCCTTCAATCCATAAAGATCCTAAAGATCGTGTCATAGGGGTTCACCTGCCTTACATCCAAGGAACCACTGACAAGATTGCCAGGATTCTAAAGAAGCATAATGTTCCCGCAACCTTTATACCTCTTAATACCATCCGTGGCTCCCTTAAGTCTGTGAAAGATCCTATCAATCCTAAAGACATGAAGGGCGTCTATGTCATTCCCTGTTCCTGTGGGACACCATATATTGGTGAGACCGGTCGCTCTATCAATCAAAGGATTAACGAGCATTCGACGGACTTAAGGCATGGAAGGGCCAAGTCCTCGGCCCTTGCTGAGCATGCTGAGAAGACTAAACATCATGTCTGTATTGAAGAGGCTCGCGTTATTGCAAAGGTTGTGCAATTTCACCATCGAAAGTTTAGAGAGGCCCTGGAGATTGAAAAAAGGCCTAAAAACCTTAATAGGGATGACGGCTGGAAGATTAGCAATTGCTGGATCCCAGCCCTGTCTTCCTAGCCGCCTCATTCCTTCTTCTCTTTGGTTTCTTGGTTCCTTTATCCTCCCTTTTCCAGTGGGTATCTATAATTTTTTTGTGTCCCTTTTGCCCCCTTTCCTAGATAGCGGAATTTTCCTTATGTTGGGGTATAGCGTAAGCTTTTTTATGCTAGCAATAGGAGCCTTTAGTTTCTATAGTATTATGTACTTCGATTTCTTAACATTAGGATAGTAGTGTATAGTCTGATTAGTGGATCCTAGTTAAATAAATAATTAATTAAAATTCGAATTAGAATTTCTTCGATTTAATAAGGTTCTAGATTGTTTTTAAAATTTTTAAACAAGAACATTTACCATTTTATTCTAATACTCATCCTAATAAAGTGGTAAATACTAATTAGCTGAAGAGAATTTTTTTTATTTACATATTAAGAAAAAGATTATGAATAAGATTTATTTTTTATTTATTTTATAGTATATAATATATATTAATATATATATATATATATATATATATTATACTTATCAAGAATCGGCAACTGGGACAACCTCGCAACTCGCATGACACGGGGTCGATTCTGGCCGCCACCACTATAACCTCTGGGTTCTGCGCCTGGCCCGCTATAACGCGTCACCAATGTAAGTCCGGGGGATTTGAACTCGTGACCTTCAATACGGAGTCCGCTTACTACGAACTTCACCGCCATGTGATTACCAACTCTCCTACCCCCGTGGGGCTGATATATGAATAAGATTTAGTAAGATTAAGGAATAGAAATTAAATAGATATATTGAATTAAGCTCTAGATTTAATAATATATAGATGCGGTATCATAATAAATTGAATTAACCATTAGATTCGTTAGTAATTAAATAAATTATAATTGATTGCAATAATAATATTTATTATATAAGGGTAATGGTAAATAAATTTATTAATATTTTAATATTCACATTGATAGTGGAAATATATAATATTATATCTATATTTATATTATTCACAGTATTATAAATAATAATTTAGTTAAATGGATAGATAAGAGAAATATTTACCATTTCAATTATATATATTATTCTCATCCTAATATAATGGTAAACATTGATATTAGTAATAATATTAAGAATGATAAAAAAGTTTTTAAGATAATTACATGTTAAAGAATAAATAAATAGATTAATAAAATAAAAAAGATCGAGTTTTAAAAAAGAATATTTACCATCTTATTCTAATAAGTAATACCTATCCTAATAGAAAGGTAAATATTAATGATATATTAGGTAAATTGATTAAAACGATGTGTTTGCATAAGTTATTAAGGAATATATGTTAATATATTAATAATTGAATTAAGTTCTAAAAGTAAATAGGTATATTAGACATTAGATTTTTATTATTTAAATAGATAATAATTATTATTGGTATTATATAAGATTAATGGTATTGTAATAATAATATTTACATTAATAGCAGAGATATTTAATATTATATATCATATTTATATTACATATAATATATGAATTAATGCGAGATAATAGAATTAGTTACCATTTTATTTTCTCATCCCAATATAAGGGTAAATATTGATATTATTATTAATGATTTTTATGGTAAATATATATTAAAATAAATAAATATATTATTAAAATAGTAATTAAATTAGGTTCTTGATTTAGAAATAATATGTGATATTTACCATTCTAAATATTTAAATAAATATTGAATTTTATTAGTATTATATAAGGATAATGGAAAATAAATATATTAATATTAATAATCATATTGATAGTAATAAACATATAAATAATTATAATATTGAATAAATGGATAAATATAATAATTAAATAAATTTAGGTCCCTCCCCCTTGGGCCTGGTCAAACCTAGCTGTTAGAGACCGTTACCGTGTCAATTTAGCTGTTGGAATGGCCTGTTGTCCCTATTTATTGCATTGCTCAGATTGGATCTTCAACTTGTCCTAACGATGAACCACACTGGTTGGTTCGAAACGCGTCGACAAATGATTTTTTATGTGATTTTGCTTAAATTATTCTCTAAACAAGTTATTTATCTGTTTATCATTAGTAAATATTTGCCAGTTTTTCAAATTATCTGGAATTGCAAGTCTGTGCCTAACTTCAGCAGTGTACTAATAGTTAGGCTCAAAGGGTAATTTACAGGTGCTAGCAAACATTTATAAACTATGGGCTTGCATGCTATGTTTTCTAGAGATTACTGCAAGCTTTGTTTCTAAGAAAGTGTTAAGTATTTCTACAATAGTATCTATATAGCAACTTAATCTAGGGTATTTATTCATATATACAACATCAATCTATTTTAAAATTAATTCACAGTCCCCCATAACAGAAACTCTTATAGCTCCTATATTCCTAACTAACTTAAGACCTAAAATTAATGCTTCATATTCAACTATATTATTTGTACATTTAAAATTCAATCTATATGCATGGCCTTCTCAGTAATTGTTTTCCAGGTTATATATCCACCCTCCTACCCTTGCTCCTAACCTATTTACTGATCCACCAAATTCTAAGTGCCATAATGTCTCATGATCATAGTTTTCACTATCTGGTAGAACAAACTTTTCATCATTCACAGCAATTAGACCTTCTTGCTCAATGAATAGCTCTGTAATCTGATTAGTCTCATTTTTTGGAGAAACTGCAATTGCTTTTGGTTTTGTATAAATATTATCTAAAAGTGTTTCTTGAGTTTGATCAACATTATACAAAATAAAGGAATCAGTATCTGAGTGTATGGAGTAGATGGGGAAGTTTTGAGGCCGGTCCCTGCTACTTACCATATAGTTCATTAAGGTTTCTCGGTATAGTTTCTTAGGTTGTCCAAAAACAGAGATTGTTGCATATGACATATCTAGTTGTAGAGATCCCTGAAGTTTGGCTCCCCATGATCTGGATAACATCATGCCATACTTTAGTGGGATGTTAGCAACTACAATGTCCATAAGGATGCTTTTCGCAGGATATTAGACTAAAGTAACACATAGGTGTTTAATTAAACCTAGAAACTTTACTTGAGTAGAGTCAAAGGAGAATAAGTCTTTGTAAGGCCTTGTAATGTCAAGGTTCAATTTTTACATTACTTATTTGGGCATTAAATTGTGAGAGGCCCCAGAATCCAACATTGCATTGTGTAGAATTTTGTCATGGACACTAAGGCTTATGTAAAAAGGTGGAACTCCTCCTTCTAATGGTTTGCCATTAACATCTGGACTGAATATGAGTTCTGGTTTATCATCAAACGAGTTAACTAAATCCTCATTCTCAGCAATGTTTAAGGTCTGTTTTATCTGTGATTTTTAAGGTTCATTCTTGATTAGTTCTATTAAAGGGACTGGAATATTTAGCTTTGCTATCTCTGCCCCTAAATTGAAAGGCAAAGAGGCTTTTTTTGTTTGAAGTTTTTGAGTTTTAGCATCAGGGATTTGAGCAGGATTGTTTTGTTTTTCTTTATTGGGAATCTCTTTATGTGGATTTTCAAGTGGAATTGAAGTGGATGGTTGATCACCAGAAGGTTTATCAGAGATTATATCTAAAATTGTGGGGCTAGAAGGATTTGGGTTCTGCCTAGGGAGAATTTGGAGGATCTTCGGCTTCTTTTATTTTCTTGGGTTGATTTTGTGTTGTTTTCTTTGTTTGGTCAGGGACATCTGCATTCATTTTTCTTCTTGGATTATATTGCTTGTGGACTTCAAAAATAGCAGAGTCATATCCTTGTTTATAATCAAATGATTCACTAGATTGTACCTGTAATTGTTGCAGAATATACAGTTCCTGCTCATCTTGGGTTAGAAAAACGGTGTCTTCATCATTGTTAGGTCCCCATACTACTAGTGTAACCCCTTATTGTTATTAGTGTGCCCTTAGATTATTATTGTTATATCAGGTCTGATTATATTATGACCCCTTAGACTCCTATATATAGAAAGGAGATCTTGTCATTTGTATCATCCAAGAATTTTTCATTTTTGTAATGTAAATGAGGTTTTCCCCTCAAAGAGGCTTATTTCTAAGGCGTTCATCTATCTCTTCTATATTTTTGTGAGCTGGTTTCATAACATTTGGTATTAGAGCTTTGGTTTCTAGGGTTGCGCTACTCCAAACAGGTCATTGTGGCATTTTGCTTATAACTTTTTCGCTATGAATTTTCAGAAGCTAAAAAAAAACCCATTTGAGAAGAAATCGGTCTGAACCATGTGTCCAAATTTGAGATGTTGTCTCGCTATATTCATGGAGATATGATATGAGGAAGTTAGGGCTTTTGCATGCTCCACAATTTCATCTCAAATAGATCTTCGTGAACTTTTCACTATAATATTTGTTCTACGAAGGTTCAGACTATGAAATTAAAAAGCCATTTGAGCCGAAATCATGGTGAAGCTTCGGTCTGTCTGAATTTCAGATCTTGTATCTCTATATTTTCGGAGATATAATCTAAGACATTTAGGGTTTCTGCAATCTCTGTTAGCCTCTCTCATAAAACAATAATAAATCCAAAAATAAATAATTTAATTAAATATTCCAAATTAGGAATTTGTGCCTAACTCTTGGGTTGTTCCTCTAAGATATGAGTTAGTTTAGGTAACTCCTATATTGGTGTGTGTCTGGTGAGAAATTATCTCAGCCAAAGGAGAAATTATCTCAAGCAAAAGTGTCTAAGATAGAATGCACTATCTTGAGAACATTGTCTCTCATCTATTTATTTGTAACACTATATTCAATTATTTTAAATGAATGAAAATGTGAGACAAAATACCTAAAGCTGAAGCCTTTTTCCGCCAATATTTTTGTCTGGTTTTTATGTGTGCTTTATATATATTTGTGTGAGTTAATTTCATTTTTCAATATGTGGTATCAAAGCCAAAATTTGTGAATTTTCTGTTGTGTTGATTTCTGTCACAGAGCCATTATCTCTAAGAAATCACTGACTTGTGGATCAACGTGGAGAGAAAGGAGCGGCATGGGAAAGCTATCATAAACCATTGTTGATCATAAATTATGTAGATAAAGAGTAGCACAGAATAATTATCTGGAAATTCGTGTGACAACAGGGTAAAAGATGCATTGGAAGCGCAATGCCATAGGGAAGTGCAGTGAAAGAAATATGCCTAAACGTTGTGAAATATATTGTTGACATTGGCATGCTTTTTTTGTTGATTTTTCCTTCGATATACTGTGTTTTGTAAAGGTATGGACATATTAGATTTTTCTTGAATTAATTCAGTGCACAAAAAGTTAAATGCATCCTGATAGTGGCACGCCACGACTGGCAATTATTTCTTCTAAACTATGGGATGTCGACTTGGGAAAATGATTCCAAAGAATGTTTTTGTGTTTAATTTCATAATGAGGAAATGTTTTCCAGTGTTGATGCATTCCATCACTCAAGAAATCACCACGAAAACAGAAGTGGAGTAACACAGCTCTTGGTATGAGTCAGAAGAAAGTCTGGAAAATTCGTCTTTGAATTAGTAAATTCAAGAGTGGAAAGTGATATTATGACCTCGTGTGACCTTAAAGTCTCTTGTGGTCTTCGTTCTTGAACAAATTTTGGCTAAAACTGCTGAAAGAAGTCCAGTTTCAATGCATTAAAAAAAAAACTACTCAAACATCAGTGGATTCAGTGGTGGAATCTTCCAATTGAGGAGGTTGCAACAAGAAGTTGTTCCTGATAGGACTATTTATGTCAGCAAATTAACTGAAGTTGTGAGGATATGGAAGGGCAGGCTTTCCTCAAGAAATGAAAGACCCACTTTCTTGCCTCTTACAGTAACTGTGAATTTTCTCCTATTCACACCTATCTCAATGGCAACGCCATCTGACTGCAAGCCCTGGCTATTCTCTTCGCTTCGTTTCTCTGGTGGAAAATAATCTATAAAATGCAACCACTAGTTCATTGATACAGGCAATAACTTTAGACATGTCATGTTCTGTCAAAACATTTTATGCGGATACTATTTGGTAAGTCGCTTTTATTCTATGGTTTCATGAAAAAAAAAACAATTTTAAGCGTGGGGTTTACAGTGAGCTTGGAGTTCAAAGCTCAACAAAATCGTTGATTACGTGTAGTATCCTTAAAGGTTATTTACGCACCCTCTCACTTTTTCTCTCCAACGAATAACATACATAAAGCTTATGGTGTATGGTGCATATATTTTTACATGCACAAATGATAAATCTTTTTTAAGTGTCTTCATAAATCACTTTAAAGGAAACCTTACATCACTTTGGAGTGTCTTGGTAATGTTCAAAGGGATGAATGTAAAAGCATTTTTAAAAAAGGATCAGAAAATAATGCTTTTGGAGGAATAAGGTGGAATAGAAAATTAATTTTTAAAGTGATTGTGTGGACCTCCAATAAGGTGCATTAGAAAAGTATTTTTTAAAGTGATTGTATGGAGTGATAAGGTGATTTGTTCTGTAAGTTTGGAGCTATAAGTGTTTTGTAAATCTAGAGAGACAAATGAATATTTTTACTTCTAGGAGGCTGAGTCAGTTTTGAAGAAATTTTTCTTTTAAGAAGTTATGGAACTTTGAGAATATTCCATGATGATGTTGTTAATGTGAAATATGATGTACTCCAAAGAGTAATAAAAATATCATTTTTTGTGGTGATTGTGTCCTAGATCCGCCTGAAATTGAATAAGGGGATCTTAGGTACACGAAGAGTCTATTGATGATGGTGCATGCTTCATGTTGTTGATTTTTGATTTGTGTCTAGTTTTGACACATAAATGATCTCATTTAACACACATAAAGTTCAATGCAAGCAAGCACAACACTTGTAACAAAATAGTTGCAAGGAAGGATAATTAAGCTCAACACATGCATTTGCATCACTAAAACAACTAATCAAATTTTTCAACATCAGCATTCTACCTCAACAAACAAATTCACTCAATACAATCAAGTTCATGAATCTGCAAAGGCCAGCATTTCAAAGAAAAGTCTACATCACTATAATCAAGTTAATGAATTTGTAAACTTCAACGTTTCAGAGCATAGTCTACATCAACATTATTGAACTTGTAATCAAACTCAAATTACATTGAATTGTAAGGGTGCATTCTTGGTTGAAACTGACACCCAAGTCTTGAATTGAGTCAAATTGAATTCATTGTAGTGAATCATTACAATCATTGTAAGTTTTTTTGGGTGCATTTTCGACAGTGTTCAACAGCCTTCCTTTAAGCAGAATCAAGTGAATGCATGAATTTTAACTCTAAAGAAAACAAGCAACAAGTTCACATCTCATGCAAGTGAGCGTGAGTATGCATTCAAGCAATTTGTGTCAAAACAGTACAAAGTTCAAACCTTCAAGTGAGCCAAAGTGAAGTTCATTGCAACAACCATCAAAGCAACCAAACAAGTTCAACTCTAACACCAATCAAGCAAGTTGAGATTGACATCAAGCGAGTGTAGCTATTCCTTCAGTGAGCGTGAAGTCATCAAGTAAGGCAAGTGAGCATTCACGTAAACACAATCGTCATCAAGCGAGCATGAATTCCAGAGTTTAAGAAAGAAATTTCTACAACTCTAGCAAGTGTTCCCTGCAAGTGCAATAAGCAACAAATCAAGTGAGCATGCCATTCAAGTCCCATAGCAAGTGAGCTTGTCATTCAAGTAACAAAATCAAGTGAAACAGTTCAAAGCACGACATCTACGACAAGAGAGCCTAATTTCAAGTGAGCAAGTTCAGGTGGCGCAACATATTCAGTTGTTAAACATTCTTCACAGTTTGATCATCTCCAGTGATGAAGACATGGTGCACATCAACAAAGAAACTCTTCCTGATCTTTCACGACATCTACAACAAACACATGAAACCATTGAGTTTCTTCAACTCGAGTCGCAACTTCAAAGGAATGAATTGTAAGAAAAGAGTGATACTTTCAAGTCTTTGAACCATCCAGATGATAAGTCATTCATCCTAACAACTTCAAGTGTCGATGTTGTTCCAGTTAAAATTTCTTCCAAACTCATCATTAAGCCCTGGGAAGAAATTCAAAATAATAAGAATCGACGAGCCTTAGGATATGTCACTAATGACACCAACTTACATATCCCAAATTATTCCAAGCCAATTAAGTTCGTCAGTGTAGGATTTCTTGCACAACTCATCTCAGCAGGTTCTGAGAAAGTTGTAGATAAACAGAATTGCACGCAACCTAAAGTTGATGTCCGATCGAAATGTTCTCATTGTAAAAGAACCAGTCATATGGAACATCAGTGTTTTGATCTCCATCCTTGTTGCCATTGTGGCAAGCCCAATCATTCCTCAGAAAAATGTCGCAACCAACAAAAATCATCCAGATTAAATATACATTATGAATGGATCGATCCTTGGGAATGGTCATCCATAGTCAAAAGATTGTCTCAGTTCTACAACCAACTACAATCACACATAGTGTAGCCAACAGTGAACCGACGATGGTACTCTCATGCAATTGAACGAGGGAGTACAACAATGAAACTCTCCTACACCTAAAGGGGGGGAGTTCAGATATATTTTGAAGAAGATTGTCTCTCCTTTCAGCTGACAAAGGGGGAAATGTCAATGAAATTGACAAGTGGTTGTCAGACTGAAAGTCTCGACAACATCAACGCAGTAGCCAGTGGGCATCTTCATCAGCCAGTGGGCATTTTTCTTCAGTAATGAGCATCAACAAATTTTCCAGTGGGCGATCGACAGAAAAAGCAACACTGAGTCGCTTTCATCATAGCAAAAGTAACATTGAGTTGTTTTTCGACATCTTCAGCCAGTGGGTGTTCATCAAATTGTGTCAGTGGACACCAGATGCTATTTTCAAGCAAAGGACAGTTGGATCCTTTTGTGGCTTGGCACATGATGGATTTGTCAATCATACTTCTGAGATGAATCAGTCATGCAACCGACTCAGTCTCTTCATATTGTAGTTTCTTCAGCATCCAGATTTGGTGGTTTTTTCAAGCAATGTTTTTTAGGATCAACATGAGAACTTGGAAGATGGTTCCTCGTTCTTATTTTGGATTTATCATTGAAGGGGGGAATGTTATCCTCTCTCATAAAACAATAATAAATCCAAAAATAAATTAATTAATTAAATATTCCAAATTAGGAATTTGTGCCTAACTCTTGGGTTGTTCCTCTAAGATAGGAGTTAGTTTAGGTAACTCCTATATTGGTGTGTGTCTGGTGAGAAATTATCTCAACCAAAAGTGTCTAAGATAGAATACACTATCTCGAGAACACTGTCTCTCATCTATTTATTTGTAACACTATATTCAATTATATTAAATGAATGAAAATGTGAGACAAAATACCTAAGGCTGAAGCCTTTTTCCGCCAATATTTTGTGTCTGGTTTTTATGTGTGCTTTATATATATTTGTGTGAGTTAATTTTGTTTTTCAATAAGCTCTCGAATTACATCCTAAATAGGTGACCTTGGGAAAATAGTCATAACTTTCTCTATGAGCATCAAATTGAAATTTCATAAGAAGTTGCAGAAAGAGGACAAACTGTAGTTTATGTGTATTGGTTTTAGGTCTTAAGGTTGAAACAGTGACACGAGGAACTTTGTACAAGTTAGATCTACTAAACCAGTCTATAACTGGGTCATCATGATAGAATTGACATAATGCTTTCTTACAAAATCCAATCTTGATCAGACATTCAGGGTTAGAAAGAGGACTCAGAGGGCTACTACAAGACAAAATTTCAGAAATTGGATATCCAAAATTACAGAGTTACCATCGTTTCAAGATCGAGCTCCTAAAATCAAGAAAAAGAAATATGAGGAAGTTTGATGGCAAGGATCTTATAAATTGGATACTACAGATGGAGCAATATTTTGATCTACATAAGGTGCAACTATTACAAAAGGTATGTATTGCATCTTCATATTTAGAACCAGATCAATTTTTATGGTATAAAGGGTTGTGTTCTCATAGAGAATTTGTCACTTGGTCAATTTTCATGGAAGAAATGATAGCACATTATGAGGATACAAAGAGTAACACCTTCTTTAGCCAATTGATAAATCTCAAACAAAAGGGTTCAATGGCAGAGCAGATTGAGGATTTCAAAAAATTGAATACAAGGGTAGATGATATTCCATAGAAGAAAAGGATTGATGTCTTCATAAGGACTTTAAAGGATAGCATTCAACATGAGGTTCGTCTTTGGGAACCTGATTCATTGGAGAAGGCATTTAGGCTGGCAAGAAAAATTGAAAGCAAAATTATGGAAACAAGGAATCCCACCACTCATGACTATAATTATGGAAATGTTTTTTTCTCCTAGCCTTCCACAACCTACAAGGTTTACACCGTAACAATTGGAAGAAAAAAGATAAAAGGGGGCTTTGTTACAATTGTGATAGAAAATACACTAAAGGTCATAAGTGCGTTGAGAAGAGATTATTTTACATAGATTATGAAGAGGAGGAAGAAGAGGATTGTAAGGCCCTATCCTAGGGCCTTCTAACAGATCCATATTCTCTAGGAATTAAATGAAATAAGAGGCAATAATTTACTTTCTTACAAGATGTTTAAACAATGATAATTTTATCCTTCCTTACAAGACATTTAAACAATGATAATTTTATCCTTCCTTACAAGACATTTAAACAATGATAATTTACTATTTACATTCTAATCCCTACAACTTATAGTGAACATTTCATTTCAATAATTTACATGAGTAATCTATGCACAGAGGAATACATGTACCGATGGCCAATGGAGATTCTCTTGAGCTGTTTCTCCTACTAAAACACTCCTTTCGACTACCAACTAGATTTACCTCCCAACCAACTAGGAAATAATTCCTAGCTCAAGAAACCTACACAGGTTCCATAGCCCTCCGAGCCCAAATCCAACCAGATGTAGTGTGTGTCCAAGATGAATAATCCAGACCAAGATAAACAATAATCCCTCCAAACTCCAAGCCCAATAAACCTCCACAGGTTCCCTTAGCTCTCCCCAAATCACAGACAACTCAAAACCAAAAGAAAGACCTAGCATCCCCCTTTCTCTCTTCCTCCTCCCCCTTTTATGCCTCTCCTCCCTTCTCCCCCTCAACCACTCTCATTAATGTTATTAACTTATCCTTCATCCTTATAGTTGACTTCTCTTCTCCCAAGTAAATCTGAGAGTACATTTGGAAATGTGATATGAATATAAAATTGGGAAATTAATGGGAGAGGACCATGTCTTCTCCCAAGTAAATGTGAGAGTACATTTGGGAATGTGAGATATATATATATATATATATATATTATATATATATTGGTAATTAAATGGAGAGGACTGTGCCTTCTCTCAAGGAAATATGAGAGTACATTTGGGAATGTGAGATGAATATATATATTGGTAATTAGTTGGAGAGGACCATGCCTTCTCCCAAGTAAATGTGAGAGTACATTTGGGAATGTGAGATGAATATATATGGATTGGTAATTAAATGGAGAAGACCATGTCTTTTCCTAAGTAAATGTGATAGTACATTTGGGAATGTGAGATGAATATATATGAATTGGTAATTAAATGGGGAGGACCATGTCTTTTCCCATGTAAATGTGAGAGTACATTTGGGAATGTGAGATGAATTTTCATATAATTTAAAATAATGGAAGGAGACCATATCCTACCCAAGATTCAATTTGAGAAGACAAGTTAGGAATTTGAATAATAGCAATAATGAATTTTATATTAGTAAATAAATTTATAGTTTCCCAAATGAAGGTATTCACCAATATTTCTCAATATTATCAAGTAATGTAAAAATTATTAAAATTTGCATGATAAGATTAAGTGGGGCATTACATACACTCCTCCTTCATAAAACTTTGTCTCGAAGTTAGAGTGAAAAGATACAAGGAATTTGAAGGCATAACAAAATAGAGAGAGTTGTAGTAGTAAAATTGATAAGTCATACAATGACATTACTTTCCCCCAAGAGTCTCCAACTGATCTATATCCTCCTACCCATCATGAACTACTTATGTTCCCACCCTATCTATCCTCTGTTGCTTTATCTAGTGGCATTGGACATACTAATGAGTGATAAAATCGACATGGTGGAAGCGTTGACTACATCAACTTAACTTACCCAGCAGGCAACTGGAAATCGTCATCACACGTCTAAGGGAGTGTGTCCACCACTGCCCTCCCACAATTCTAGGTTTCAGAGGATACATGGCGGGAAATGCCTCCACACCTCCTCACAACTAGGGTCAATGCCCTAATACGGACCACACTATAGTGCTGGTTGGACTTGTTGATGAGCCTTAAAATTGGTAACAATTTGGGCTCATTTGGCCTAATTTTCATTGTTCAGTCCTTGTTCAAATCCATCATTTTCTATATTTTATGCATTATTTTTAGTATGTTTGTGTCTTTGGTACGAATAGGGGAAGTTACTTTTCCTAGGTGGTTAACACATGTCTATTTCAGGTTTTTGACATATATTGGAGCAAAGTCAAAGCAATCATGCGCTATAAGGCAGCCAAGCTTGAAGTTAGGACTTGAAGGAGGGATGCCTATGGAATTCAATGACCCTTCCTCGTGATTCTCACCTTCAAATCCGAGCTCCAAAGACCACCAAGCCGAATCTAGAAGGCAGCCAATCAACATTTAGAAAGGGACTGTTTGACTCACAGTTTGACAACCGAGTTCCACAGATTGAGGAGGCCAGCTAGGTCCCTCGTTATCTATAAATGTTGAGGCCTCAGCCTTCGTGAAAAGACTTTTGAACCTATTGTGTACTTTGCACTTCAGTGCTGCAGAAGATTTATTTTGTAGCCATTTTTGGCATAACTGTTATGAATCTTTTCGAATAATCAGAAGAAGTTTGGTTTCCTAGAAAATATGAGTTTTTCATAGGAGCCAAATCTCTCAGGGTTGGGCCCAACCTGAGAGCCTACGACCTCCTTTCTGTATTATTGCTTTTCCCTTTACGTATCACTGTTTTTCTCTTTTATGCATTTGAACACATTGCTGTTAAGTATATTTCGTTGTGATGCTGGGATAGGTCACTGTTTATGAATGACTTTGGTTTAGATGTTTTGGTAGGATAATAACAGCAAGATCTCCAAGGAAAAGAGGCAACTACACTCCTGGTTTCACCTTGGCCTTATTGGATTTGGGGCTGAAATCGAGGAAACAGTGTTGCCTCACAAAAACACTAGTTTGTTGTTTATGCAATCTTTTAGTGTGCTTGTTTTAGTTGCAGAGATTAGTCATGGGTTTGGACATCTGAAATGTTTCCTTACATAGATGGTGTACAAGGTTTTCTTCCCAAATAAAGTTGCTGCTCATTTATGTTGATTGATGGATAGA
>APFE031192709.1:0-12575 GCA_000404065.3 Pinus taeda | reverse complement strand
TAATATAGTAATAACATGAGTTAAATAATGATAATGATTAGTATAATAGTGTTACAAAATAGTAAAACATAAAACATAAAACAAACAAACTTTATAGTAATAACATGAATTAAAATTATTAATATAGTAATTTTAAAACGCCATGGATGGAAAGGATCTGCCATATTTGTGAGAATAGGAGCATCGAGGATGAAAAACCACTTCCTCTTAGAGTGCCCTGCATACAACCACATTAGATCTCAATTTCACAACCTATGTTACAATACTAACCTTCCTAGCCTTTTACAATGCCAAAATTATAGTGAACTCGGGAGGCTTCTCTCCAAGCTTTTTGAGCATAGGAATAAAATCTTAAATCAAAATAAATAATTTGTCTTTTTAGGTCCGATAGATCGTTATTTGGTCTCAGCGGACATTAACCATCATCATCATCATCATTATTACAATACAAGTACATTTATCATAGGGTAATTTTCTTGTGTGTGTTGTAAGTTAAAAGTCAAGAACACCAAATTGAACCTAATTGTATAGTTAATCACACATTGCCCCATTCATACTATGCACCATACAAGCGCGCTACATCTATATTCCTCTACAATAAAAGGCACAATTTGACATTGTGCATAATGATATTTATTTCTAGCAATAAACTATGATAGATATGAGTGAACTTGCTCCTAAGTTGTACTTCGTAGAACATGGGCCAGCATGTGGTGGTCTCTTGACATGTGATGTCAGTGAAACCTCGACAACAAATCACAAGTCTTGCTTATATACTCAAGCCCCAACAAAAAAATCAATGCAAAAGTATTGTACCACCTCGAATTTGCTTTATATTACCCTAGGGTTAATGTCAAACAAATTCACATTTTATATATATTTATATATATATATATGTAATCGATCAACACAAGAGCAATATTTTTTAATTTAAAAAATATAATAACTTGATCGTCAAAAAGTCCTTATTTTCTATATTTTCATAAGTTACATTCAAATTGTTAGTGATTTTAATTTGACCTCTTTATCCAAAAAAAACTTTATTTTAATTTCAAGAATATCTTCTTAACAATATTATCGATTTATATACATTTCTTACACTTATCACTTAGTAACTAATATTTTCCAAAATTAAGAAATTTATTTAAGTAAAAATCAAAATCTAATTAAATAAAAATCAAATGTTAAGATTAAAAAATTCTTGAAAAGAATGTTAGACGCCTCTTGTACAAAACATAAAAGATATTATTATTGAATGGATTGGTTTTTATCGAGTTCGTGTTTATTGAAATGACTCTTGAGATTCATCACACTATTTTACATTTTGTATTTATTTATAATATGTTTATTGTATTTAAGTAAAAATCAAAGTCCATTATTAAAAATCTAATTAAATAAAAATCAATCATTAACATTAAAAAAATTCATAAAAATAATGTTAAATGGCTTTTGCACACTCATACATATGGTATTGTAGAAATATAAAAGATTTTATGATTGAAAATTTGATTTTTATTAAGTTTATTAGAGAATTGATTTTTATTGAGTTTAGCATTATTGAAATGAATTTTTATAATGTATATTTTTCCTTTGAAGATTGATCACATTATTTTAAATTTCGTATTTATTTTTAATAAATTTGTTGTATTCTAATATATCTATTGTATTGTGGTTGTTCGAAATGAGAAATAAATATTAATATTTAAAATATATATTTTATATTATAATATTGCGGTAACTTTAAAAAAGCTCTTAAATGAAGAATTGATTTTTAATGAATTTTATAATATATATTCTTACTTTTTTTCTTTTTTAACTGAAACGAGTATATTTTATTATAGGGGGTTTGGTTGGGCTGGAGCCTAAACAACCAACGTTACACAGCATTTCCATACATCTTAATTCAGCTTGATCTACTCTTTAACTTGAATTAAGGTATGCATGATAAGATAGGGCTATTGTCGTTAATATTCAGATCTCCCGATGCTAGGAGACATCCTTTGTTTACCATTACATCCGCTTCACTATTCGAGCTTCTGAGAATATGGAAAATTTTAAAGGAAGTGAAGTCCTGCAGAATGATCTTTAACCTTTTCAGAGACTTGTTGAGGAAGGTGATGTTGAACTGGTCCTTTGAGTTGATCTTCTTGATGAGAATTTCTGAATCTCCGAACACTTGACATTCTTTAATGCCTCTATCACGGAAAATTTGGCAGGTTTTTGTGAGTCCAAGAAGTTTTGCCTGGTTGTTTGTATGAGGACCAAGCCCCCAACAGAAGCAATCTTTTCTAGAGTTGTCCGGGGAGTAGATGACTCCACCAACCCTCGCAGCCCCATGGTTACACTTGGAGGCATCATCAAAGAAGATAGTAGTTTTATTTTGGGACCTCCACCATACTTGAAAGGTATCATCTGGTTCTCTAATTCTCCAGGGTGGATTGGGAAGGGGGAGGATCTGGGCATTGCCTTTAGGGTGAGAGCTATGGAGATTCAGCCAGTTCCTTTCAAAGGGGGGGAGAGAGGAGTCCGATTTATGAGATTGTAGTAGAACAAATTCAAGGAGAAGGACTCTTGCCTTGGCAGCTGATTTTGAAGGATTGCAAGGAGAGTTGTTGAAGGTCAAGTCGTTCCAGGCAAGCCAAATTTCCCAACACACAAATTTGGGGATGGAGAGCCAAATGTGGTACCAGAGTGAATTGATGGGGGTATTATGAGGATAGCTTTGGAACCAAGAGGAGTAGAGATCAACCACGGAGCTATGTTGGGGAGGGTGAACCTGCAATCCGAGAATAATTAAATTCCAAATCTCTTTGGAAAAATCACAATCTATGAAAAAATGAGAGGTTGTTTCTCCAGCATTTCTGCACATCACGCATCTGTGTGGTCCTACTATAGTTCTTTTTAACAAATTATCTCCTGTTAGCTGTTTGTTGTGCATGAGGATCCTGGAAAAAAAAAATTACTTTGGGAAGCCCGATGATGTTCCAAACCTGTCTCCAAATGGTAGGAGAGTGAAGTCTACCTTTTTTTGGCTATAGGGCAATATATCCCATTGCTGGGGTGTAAAAGTTGGAGTGGCCCCATCCCCAGTTGTCTGGGCTGTCACGATGAACAAGGGAAGCACTGATGAGAAGCAGTTTGAGAAATTCAAGTTGACTATGTAGATGCGCTGGCACGATTAGGAAGTCCTAGTCAAACCAATTCCCACTGTTGTCCCACGCAAAGATGTCAAACAACTTACGAAAGCCTGCACTGAGGAGCCAACCACTTAGCTCCCGGATCTCGTCATGGGAATTGAGAGGAGCACAATTCATTATGTGGTATTCCCACAATAAATAAAAAAATTCCATTACCAAGTATGTGGTATAGATGATTCCTGAAGCTACTGATACTATTTTTGCAAAGATTCCATGTTTGAGTGCCTATGGGAGTATTGTCCACTGATAAATGCCTGAGAGAGATCCCCAGCGCATATTTGGTCCTGAGCGTTTCGTTGACAAGATGTGAAGGGTCAGAGTCGATTTTCCAAAGGAGCTTGCAGCTAAGTGTGAGATTAGAGAGAGCTGGGCTTCTGATTTGGAGTCCTCCGTCCACTGTTGGGCACTTAACAAGATCCCAATTTTCCAAATGCAATTTTCTGTGATTTCCTTTGCCTCCTTTCCAAAGAAAATCTCTCAAAAGACCAAAAATTTGTTCCATGATATGTTTCGGTGCAAGAAGGAATGAGGCTTGGTAGATGGGGAGGGCAGATAAAACTGATTTTAATAAGATAGTTTTCCCTCCCTTGGTAAGCCAGTAACCTCCCCAAGAGATGATCTTGACTTTAATCTTGTTGATGATGCCATGCCAGAGAGTTCTATTATTGACTCCAGATGTGAGAGGTAAGCCAAGATATTTGATGTTGTCCCAATGAGAAAAACACTCAAAGCCAAGAGTCTGAGCTATGTTCTTAAGACTATGTTGGCTCACATTCCATCCGTAGATCGAACTCTTTTTATCATTTAGCAGTGATCCTGAGGCTCTGCAGTAACTTTTTAGAACCGTGTCAAAGGAGGTAGCTATTCTGATAGAGGCTCTGCCTAATAGGAGCGAGTCATCTGCAAAGAGTGCATGATTTATAGGCTTTAGAACATTCAAAGTTTGAATTCCAGGGAGTCCACTAGTGTTCATTTCTGCAACAAGCTTCCTGCTGAGAGAATCTGCCATAGAATATACAGGAATGGGGATAATGGACAACCTTGCCTCAAGCCACGATAGACTTGGAAGAAGGATACTGGGTGGCCATTGACCAGAGGAGCAATCTAAGGATTTGTGATGCTGGCTTTGATGAGATTGATAAATTGAGCAGGGAAGCCGAAGGATCGGAGAACTTGGAGGAGGAAGGAGTGATTGACCCTGTCAAAGGCATTGGCCATGTCGAGCTTGATCAACATTCTCTTTTCTTTCCTCTATTTACCAGAATGGATAGCTTCCCGAACTTGAATGACATTATCCAAGATGTGTCTTCCTTTGACGAACCCCCCTTGGGGATTGGATATTAATTTTTCAAGCAGGGGTTTGATTATGTTTGCAAGGATTTTGGCCAAGATTTTGTAGGAGGCATTACATAGGGAGATAGGCCTAAATCTGCCAAAAGTTTATGGATTTACCTCTTTTGGAATTAAAGCTAGGAAGGTTGAGTTGATGCCTCCCAGAACCTTAGTTTTGCTGAAAAATCCATGTATCATTTTCAACAGATCTGTTTTGATGATCTTCCAGCAGACTTTGTAGAAGTGAATTGTGAAGCCATTTGGCTCGGGTGCCTTGTCTGATTCCATTGCCCATATAACTTTGATGATTTCTTCTTCAAATAGAGTTTTCAGGAGAGTTTGATTGTCCTCTTGATTGATGAGATGGGGGATGTTGGAGAGGAGGTCTTCAGTGTCTTCTAAACTGCCTTCATTCCCAAGCCCATAAAGATATTTGAAATAGTTTTCAGCTGCTATTTTAATTTGGTCAATCTTATTGCAGATTCGTCCTTCTTCATTCTTGATCTCAGAATTATGGTTTCAAGATAGGTGGGCTTTGTACTGGTGATGGAATAACGAAGTGTTTCGATCTCCTCCTAGAGCCATAGACTACAAGATTTGAGTCTCCAGAACTCTTCTTCCCATCTGAATGAGTGGTGGGTATTTCTTTGATGAGCAACCTCTTTATTTAGAATTTCAGGGGTGATGTAAAGACCTTCCATTCCCATTTGCATAGTTTCCAATAGCTGAACTTCTTCATTTCTCTGATGGGAGAGGGATTTGGGGAGGTTTCTTAGCCACTCTTTTAAGGATTTTTTGGTGTCTTTTAATTTTTGCTCCCAAACATAGCTTGGGGATCCATTGATAGGGGTATCCCATGCAAATTGAACCGTTTCTAGAAAGCCTTCTTTTTCAATCCAAAGAGGACTGAATTTAAAGGGGATTGGTCCAAGATCATCCTCAGGAGCCATGAGGAGTAGAATTGGCTGATGGTTCGAGGTGAATTTGGGAAGAATTTTTGTAGAGATAAGAAGATTTTCTAGTAACAACGAGCTTTGTAGCAGGAACCTATCCAACTGGGCAAATATGTGGTTAGTCCCAGTTCTATTATTGGTCCAAGTATATTTGCCTCTTACCGGGGCAAAATCTAAAAGGTCCTTCTACTGCATTAATTCTTTCACCAAAGGCAGTAGTTGGTCTTTGGTGCTGTCCCCCCCCCACCCTTTTTCTTTTGGCTTCATGACTATGTTGAGATCTCCACCCAGGATGATGTTTTTGGGGGAGTGGAGGTCTAAAAATTCGGAGAGAGAGTTCCAGCATTCTCGTTTTTCAACACAAATAACAAGAACATAGAGATGAATAGGGTTATAGTTAACTTACTTTCTAGATGCTTGAGCTCGATAAAGATCCAATGCTGGGTCTCATGAGAGTTAAGCAAGTGGAAGTGATCTTCAAACCAGAGAGTTGCAACACCTCCTGAAGTTCCCCTCAAGCTGACTGCTTTGCCTGCATTCTTCTTCCATTTAGACTTGCTAATATCCATAAGGGCTTGCCCTTCGATTTTAGTCTCTTGGAGCAAGAGGATATCTGAGGGCTCTATTTTCAGCAGATCTTTGACGGCTTCGATTTTTGGTTGGGTCCCCAAACCTCTGCAATTCCAAGAGACTATACGCATTATTTACCTCGCGAGGGATTTGGGATTCCTCCCTTGGAAGGTCTTGCTCTAGTGTTTCTCTCGATTTTAATTTCTATTATGGATTGGCTGCCTTGCATTTGTAGGCATTCTTCCTCCTCTTCTCTGACTACTTTGTGAGGCTTCCTGGATGTTCTCTTCGAGGGCTTCTCATAGATCTCTTCCTCTGAGGAGTCAGAGGGTTCCGCCACTTTTTTCTTTGTTATATTTGCATACAAGGGGATGGAAAGGCTACCCTAAGGGGCACCAGGCGAGGTAGCTCTGCCTCCATCTTTGTTAGCTTGAGGATCTTCAATCTGAGCGGGAGTAATCAGATCTACTTCTGGAGGATCTGGTGAAGAGCTTCCTTTGGGATTTGGGTTCTCATCCAGGGCCTGGGGGTTCCTTTTTTCATTTCCATGTTCTTCCAAGTTGTTCCCCTTGTTGGGTCCTTTCCCAGTTGCTTTTGCATGTCCATTTTTCTGAACTGAGGTCCACTGTTCTCCCTTCAATTTATCACTTTGTTCTTCAGCTTTTTTCTTGCAGTATCGTGCAAAGTGTCCATAGCCATGGCAGTGTCTACTTTTAAAAGTAATCTGCTCGTAGTCCAGCTCTTGAATGTGATACCATCTGGAGACCGTGAGTTTTATTGCTTCTAGTAGTCCTTCTTCCAGATCTACTTCCATGCATATACAAGCACATGAGTACTGGTCTTTCCTGGTAGCCTGATCGATGTATTTACCAAGGGAGTTGCCAATGATCTAGAGAGATTTATGATTCCAGCAGTGCAGGGGAAGGTGGGGAAGTCGCACCCATACTGGGACCGCAATGGGAACATCCTGGATTGGATCAAAGTCTGGAGACCATTTGTTTAGATATAAGCTTGCGGCCCCATGAAATAGGGCTTGTTCCTGAAGATGAGGCTTTGATGCTCAGCAGATTCAAACATGAACACGAAGAAGCCCTTGCCTACAAAATAATATTTGATACCTTCCTTAATCAACGGGGACCAATTTCTCTTGATCCAGTCTTCAACTGATTGGGCAAGGGCCAGAGGCTAGTAAACTGCCCTATGAGGCCTCGATCAACAAGATTCAGTGCTGAGTGGCAAGTTTCTTCCACAGGGAGGGCCACCGTGGGAATGCAGTCCTTCTTTTTTACAAATTTTTGTTGATGTGCTAAAGGGGGTCGTTTGCCATATGCACCCACCATCTTCTGGAAATCAAGGACTTCAGGTGGGAGGGGGGGGGGGGCTCCCCCATCGGTGGTCATGGCTTCCTGGGAGGGAGCGCAACTGCTCAGCTGCGGGCAAGCGCAACGCTAGTGCGGTATAGTAGCTCGAGGAAGCTAGGTCAAATTTGAGCAAAAAAAAATATATGACCTTCAACTGACCAATGAGCTACTTGATCAATTTCTTTAATCAACTTCATATGTATTCTTACTTTTAAAAAGTAATCAATCTTTACATTTTGTATTTATTTATAATATAAATATTGTGTTATTTGAATGCTTTAATTTTTTATTTTTTATTTTTAAGTACACAATTCTCCTCTATTTTATATATAATTTCACAATTTTGAACATGAATTTCTACCATAAATATACCATGATTAAAAAAAAAGAACAAGAGACGATAATGAAGCCTCTATCAAATCTAAGGATAAATAATAGATTCAAGAGGTAGCTTTGACCTTATGTTGTAAACCTCATATATTGGAATAAAAGTTTAGTAAAATATTTTTGAGTCTTTATAAGTTTATTAAAGCTTTGGCCTTTATGAATTTGGTATAAAAAAAATCAGTTTATATGATAGGTATGTTTTTTCTAAACTTCGTGAATAGATTTCTACTAATAATAAAATATATTACACTAAAAACCTTTATATACCAAAATTACAATGAATTAATTCTTTAAGGAATTTTCTATTTTTTTATTTAAGATAAATAAATAAAAATACATTTAAAATTTAATGTATATCATAACTTGTACAATAAATAAAAGTAAAATTAATGTATCATTACATATTTGAAGTAAACAATTTATTTGATAATTATTAATTTATAATCTATATAGAAAAAAATTGTATGTATTATTATGTATTTTGGTGTAAACATTAGTATATGATTTATATTCAAAATAAATCTATAATAAAATATTTAGTTGTATACATTATAAGTATCATTGTTTTTCATGCATTGAACATCTTGTATTATTACAATACAAGTACCTTTATCATAGGGTAATTTTCTTGTGCGTGTGGTAAGTTAAAAGTCGAGAACACCAACTTGAACCTAATTGTATAGTTAATCACACATTTCCCCATTCATACTATGCACCATACAAGTGCACTACATCTTTATTCCTCTACAATAAAAGGCACAATTTAACATTGTGTGTAATGATATTTATATATAGCAATAAATTGTGATAGATATGAGTGAACTTCCCCTAAGTTGTACTTCGTAGAACATGGGCCAACATGTGGTGGTCTCTTAACATGTGATGTCAGTCAAACCTTTACAACAAATCACAAGTCTTGCATATATACTGAAGGCCCAACAAAAATTTCAATGCAAAAGTATTGTACCACCTTGAATTTGCTTTATATTACCCTAGGGTTAATATCAAACAAATTCACATTATAAGTGTTGTACCACCACAAATTTGCTTTATATTACCTTAGGGTTAATGTCAAACAAATTCACATATTATATATATGATCGATGAGCACACGAGAAATATTTTTTAATTAAAAAATATAATGACTTGATATTCAAAAATGTCCTTATTTTATATATTTTCATAAGTTACAATTGAATTTTTAGTGACTTTAATTTAACCTCTTTACCCAAAAAAATAATAATAATTTTAAGAATGTCTTATTAAAAATGTTATCATTTTGTGTGCATCTCTAACACTTATCACTTAGTAACTAATAGTTTTTAATATTTTAGAACAATCCAGAATTAATAAATTTATTTAAGTGAAAATCAAAATTTAATATTAAAATCAAATATTAAAATTAAAAAATTCATAAAAAAATGTTAAACCACTCTTGCACAAAACATAAAAGATCTCATGATTAAATGGATTGATTTTTATTGAGTTCATCATTATTGAAATGAATTTTGAGATTCATCGCATTACTTTACATTTTGCATATTTATTTCTAATATGCATATTGTATTAAAGTAAAATTCAAAATCAACTATTAAAATTTTAATTAAATAAAAATCAAATCTTAACATTAAAAAATTCATAAAAGAAGGTTAAACACTTTTGTACACTCATATGGTATGGTAGAAAACATGAAAGGTTCTAGGATAGAAAATTTGATTTTTATTGAGTTCACTGTTATTGAAGAATTGATTTTTATTGGATTTATTACTATTGAAATGAATTTTTATAATGTATATTTTTATTTTGAATATTTATCATACTATTTTAAAATTTGTATTTATTTATAATTATCTATTGTAATATGTTTTTTTCAAATGAAAAATAAATATTAATATTTCAAAAATTACAAAACAAATATTAATAATTTTTTGTATATTTAAATATTACATAAATTTTAAAAAAATCTATTAAATAAGTGAATTTTTTAATGTTATTATTATTAAATAAATTTTCAATAATGTATTTATTTTTAAAAATTCATTAAATTTTACATTTGGTATTTAATTATAATATAAATATTGTGTTGTTTGGAAAAGCTTTATTTTTTTTTTTTTAATTGTATTTATTTATAATATAAATACTGTGTTGTTTGAAAGCTTTTTTTTATTTTTAAGTACACAATTTGCCCCCATTTTATATATAATCTCACAATTTTAAACATGAATTTCTACCATAAATACACCACGATTAAAAAAAGACAAGAGGCAATAATAAAGCCTCTATCAAATCTAAGGATAAATAATAGATTCAAGAGGTAGATTTGACCTTATGTCGTAAACCTCAAGTACGGGAACAAAATTGTAGTAAAATATTTTTGAGTTTTTATAAGTTTTTTAAAGCTTTGGCCTTTATGATTGGAAAAAAAAAAAATCAATTTATATAACATTTTGTTTTTTTCTTAATTTCCGTGAATAAAATTTCTATTAATAATAAAAAGAATATTACGCTAAAACATTTATATATCAAAAGAAGTAGCATGTATGATATGTTTAATTAAATGAAATTAAAACTTTTAATGCTTTTTAGGAATTTTCTATTTTTTAATTTTAAATAATAAATAAATATATTTAAAATTATATATAGCTTTACAAATAATAAATAAAATAATATTGATACAGAATTTGGGAAGTAAAATATTTATTTGATCATTAATTAATTTATTATTATAATAGATAAATTTGTATATATTATTATGTAATTTTGGTGTAAATATAGTATATGATTTATATTCAAAATAAATCTATAATAAAATATTTAGTTGTATACAATATAAGTATCATTGTTTTTCATGAATTGAACATCATGTATTACATTTATCATAGGGTAATTTTCTTGTGTGTGTTGTAAGTTAAAAGTTGAGAACACCAAACTGAACCTAATTGTGTAGTTAATCACACATTGCCCCATTCATACTATCCACCATACAAGTGTGCTACATCTATATTCCTCTACAATAAAAGGCACAATTAAACATTGTGTGTAATAGTATTTATATCTAGCAATAAACAATGATAGATATGAGTGAACTTGCCCCTAAGTTGTACTTCGTAGAACATGGGCCAACATGTGGTGGTCTCTTGACATGTGATGTTAGTCAAACCTCTACAACAAATCACGAGTCTTGCTTATATACTCAAGGCCCAACACAAATGTCAATGCAAAGGTATTGTACCACCTCGAATTTTCTTTTTATATTACCCTAGGGTTAATGTCACACAAATTCTCATATATATATATATATATATATATATATATATATATATATGAATATATAAGATGAGCACAGAGCAATATTTTTTTTGTTAAAAAAATATAATGACTTGATCTTTCAAAAAGTCCTTAATTTAATATATTTTCATAAAGTTAACATTTCAATTGTTTAGTGATTTTAATTTTGACCTCTTTACCCAAATAAAAACTTTGTTTAATTTCAAGATGTCTTCTAAAATGTTATCAATTTTGTTGTAACATCTCTAACACTTATCACTTAGTAACTAATATTTTTTATATTTTAAAACAATCCAGAATTAAGAAATTTATTTAAGTGAAAATTATAATCTAATATTAAAAATCTAATTAAATAAAAATCAAATGTTAAGATTAAAAAAATCATAAAAAAGAGAGTTAAATTCATTTTTTCTGCGCGTGCTGCCTTCCTAGGTTTCCTGCTGCACTGCCTTCCTGCGCAGCCGCTCAAGCATTCAACCTTCGTTCATGGCCCCTCCGGAGGCTCCACTGGAGGGGGTCGACATTGAACAGCCGTTTTCGGATTTAGTGAAATCATTGCCTCCTCAACACCCCCGGCCTGTTGTTTCAAAATTTGTTAAGAAGCTAGATGGTATTCAAGAAGTTCTCTTGTCTCCAGCCCTTCCTCGCATGGTTGCTCTGTCGCCGGCAGAAAAAGGACTCATAGGTCAGTTCACGGGTCTCTGACCCTCTCCAAAAACCGTCCAGAGATGGGTTGAGAGAAACTGGTCTGATAAGATACAAGGAAAATATCCATTATATTTTGCGGGAAAGGGTACTTCACATTTCATTTTGAATCCAAAGAAGATAAGGACTTAATTTTTAGAAACGGACCCTATTTCATGGACTCCAGGGGCCTGTATCTCAACACATGGACCCCTAATTTCGATCCTAAGCTTGATGTCCCCAGTGTTGTACCAATTTGGGTCCAGCTCCCTCATCTTCCCCTTCACTGCTGGGGGGATGAATCGGTTCAAGCCATAGGGAATGTTGTTGGCAAATATGTTGATCGAAGCAAGCCTAAAGACAACATGCAAGCCTACGCCCGGATTTGCATTGAAGTGGACCTCGGCAAAGGCCTCCCTGAAGCCATTAAGATTAAATTGGATGATTGGAGCCACATTCAACAACTGGATTACGAGCAGATCATGTTCAAGTGCAAGGTATGTCACGAATATGGCCATTTCGCAAACAGGTGCACTAAGCTTATTAATGTAGAGAATGATCCACAAGAGGAACATTGGGAAGTTGTCAAAAAAAAGAAATCGGCCTCCCTAGTTAAAACTCCCCCTGAAGTTTGCCCCTCGGCCTCTGCAACAGTCCATCATTCCCCCTTGTCTCCTGCACCCTCCAAATATCCTTCTAATTCCCCTCCTCCACCCTCTTCATCTAACACCTTCTTTATTCTTTCCCTCCCTGAAAGCCACCCCCAAGATCCTCCCTTCCTTGAAAGCCTTCCTCAGAGATCT
>APFE031192705.1:22003-38971 GCA_000404065.3 Pinus taeda | reverse complement strand
AACAAACTATTTAAAAAAATTTGACCAGTTTTTGGGGTTTACTAGCAAAACTAACAAGGCAACAAATTCACCCTTTTCGACTGCCATTTTCCATGTGTCATCCCTTCACAAAATTGTTGCCTCGTTAGTGATTGCCACTTGGTATAGTTTGACCAAAACTTTGAGCACACATATCTTGAGAATATGAACTCAAATTTGAGTGTCGTTCATGCCATAGGAATTTGGATGACGAGCACTACAATCTGGTCCTACTTTCACTTCAATCCGATGAATTTTATTTTTCAGCTATTCTGAAGCCACTTTTGAATTTTGAGCGTTTCCGGAGCCACCTGGATCATTCCTCCCCACTAAGGATATTTTGGTCCTTCAAAAGAATGAACATAATCTTCCACTGTTGTGTTACATTGTCTGCATGAAAAGTGTCCTGGTAGGTCACCTTTCCTTCTCCTTCACCTTTGTTCTTCGAATCCATAATTGGTGAGACGACACCTGCATCCTCTACACACCTGTAGTACAATATTTTCAAAACAAGAAGCAAAACAACACTCATAGAATCGAAATGACAAAAAGCGATAGAAAATGCACCAAAAGACGACAAAAGAAAAATTTGCCTAGAAAAGCAACACAAACTCCATTGAGGGCTCCTTGATCACCTTGGGAATGCTATATATCCAATATTGAATGTAAAAATGAGCTTTAGAGGTGTCAATTAAATATATTTGGGTGAATTAGGGTTTATGATGTGCATGCCTAAAATCAAGGAAAAAGTGACACTTGGAGGAAATCTCTAAAAATAAGGACTGTGCCACCTTCGGGAAACTAATGATGAATACCTATTTTCTAGGGATTAATTTTTCACTTTTCACTTTTTTATTTTTTGGGAAACTTTCCATGCACATTGCCAAGGAATATTGCACAATTTTGGAGAACTGGGTAACTTCCTAGCTGAGTTTATTTCACAGTATTTGAGCTCAAGGAATGGACTATGCATTTTTCTAAGCTTAGTGATGGGATGCCATCCATAACTACACATTTATCAAGCTCAAGGTTGCATTGCCATTATGGATTGTGCAGTTCCCTTAAGCAAGGTTGACTTGCCTTCCAGGATTACACAATTTTTGGAGGCAAGCCCAGGATTGTTTCAAGGTTGATTTAGAAGGTTACCTTGTGAGTCAAAAAGATTAGATCAATATCAAAACAAACAAACACAAGCATAGGTGAAAAGAATAAGCCTTGATCAAATCATGAATACTCGACGACAATAAAAGATAAGCTCCCGTGGATAGAAGGGAAGGCTCTAAATTCAAAGCATAGGAAAAATTTTAGAGGGTGGTTGTAGCAACTAAAACACTTCCCCAATCCCACTTGACACACAATTGGAACTCCTTCCTAGTCCAAATGGCGAAAACGACATTTGTACTGTGAGTAATAGTAGTATCACTAGTACTATTGTAGTGCATATCCCTTGTACATATGATGTTTGGATTTTGTATTTTGATAGTTCAAAGACGTGAGAGAGCTCTGGAGTTAGTTGAACCCCTTCCTAGTCCAAATGGCGAAAATGACATTTGTACAATAAGTAATAGTAGTAGAACTAGTACTAGTGTAGTGCATAGTCCTTGTACATATGATGTTTGGATTTTGTATTTTGATAGTTTGAAGACGTGAGAGAGCTCTGGAGTTGGTTGTGTTTTAGTAGACCCATGATAGAGAAAACATTTGATCTCAAGTCGCCTGGAATTCGAGTGCATGAATAACACCACATAATACAAAGCACTCATCTTGGACTTACAAAAGGCCATCGACCTCCATGTTTGAGTTCTCAAAGCAATAGGTGACTCCAAAATCGTCGTACGACATATACGTGATACTGTACACTATGTGCCACCTTATCTGAAAGGTTATCAACAAGAGGTATGGTGTTTGATTTCTCATTTCCAAGTTTTTAATATTATATCTGTTCCTAGAATGTGTAACGCAACTACAGATGCATTAAAAAATGTTGCAACTAGGTTGTCACTGCCGAGGGACAAATTTTCTATTGAAATCATTAGTAAGCCATCTGTCCCTTATAATATTACTAATTTACGTGTTTTCAATGATGATCAACAAATACTTCACCTTATGGAAAACGTTGATGTATTCAAAGATGCAACTATCGATGAAGATGAGCATGAGAGAGCATTGCAATATCTAGCTCGCACAAACAAGGAAAATCCCATGCCAAAAGGTGTGGTATAATTGGAAAAGTTGTATGACTTGTAGAACCACTTCCGAGGGTTAATCAATGGAAAAACCCATAGTTCAACATTGTTGCATGAACAAATAAATCTTGGAACAAAAAAATATCCGAAGTTTGTCAATATCAGTACTTTTTTCACACCACATGAACGAAAAGAATTTATTTGCTTATTCAAGAACTACCAAGATGATTTCACGTGGACATATGATGAGCTGAAAACATATGATACACAAATAATCCAACACATTATATCCGGATTAAAGAAGGGGCCAAGCCTTTACAACAGAAGTTGTGAAAGGTACATCCAATGCTTTAGCCCCTAATCCAAAAGGATTTAAGGAAGCTACTAGATGCTTAGATAATTTATAAAATGTGACATTCCACCCAGGTATCAAACCTGGTCTTAGTAAGAAAGAAGTTTGAGGAAATCTGTTTATGTGTTGATTTCTAAAACTTGAACCGTGCCTCAGACAACGACCACTACTCTGTGCCATCTTTTCAACAGATACTGTAGACAATATCGGGGTCAGAGATGTTCTCTTTTTTGGATGGTTATTCAGGTTACAACCAGGTTCTCATCTTAGAGCTTGACAGACTAAAAACAACTTTTTGAATGATGTGGGGCATTTAGAAGAATTCCATTTAGGTTAGTCAATTCTAGTGCAAAATTTCAATGTGAAAGGTACATTGCATTTCGTGGACTGATAAGGCAGAGCGTAGTGTTCTTTGTTGACGATGTCATGGTGTTTTCCAAGAAATGATCTAAGCACTTATGCAATTTGAGGAAAATTTTTGAGCAATGTCGGAAATACAGGATATCCCTTAATCCCAAGAAGAGTAATTTTGCATTGTATGAGGGTACTATATTGGGCCATATTGTTGCGAAAATTCGGATTAAAGTATACTTAGAGAGGGTCAAAGTGATCACGCATATTCCCTTCACGATAATAATAAAGCTATGTAGTCCTTCCTGGGGAAGATTAATTTTCTCCGCAAGTTCATCTTCAATTACGCTTAGATTGTGAAACTTATGTAGGAGATGATAAAGAAGGATGCATTATATAAGTGGGATAAAAGGAAAAAGGACACGTTTTCCCATATTAAGTAGGATATCATAGAAGCATCAACTTTGTACAACCCAATTTCAAGAAAGATTTTCTGCTCTACACTTTCGCTTCTAACACTTCTCTTTCCACTGAGCTCACACAAATGGATGATCAAAATAATTATAGGTAGATATCTTTCATGAATTACAGCCTATAGGGGCCTAAAATAACTATCCCATCATTGATAATCTAGCGTATGTAGTCTACAGGGCGGTAAAACACTTTCGGCCCTACCTCTTGAAGAATCATTGCACTGTCTTTGTGCCACACCCAACAGTTAGATTATTATTAGTTCAACAAGAGTTGGGCGAGAGAAGAGTGAATTGGATGACGAGTCTGCAAGAGTATGACCTAGAATTCACACAAGTTCACATGATCAAGGGCCATGGTCTATGTGAGCTAGTAGCAAAAGCAGTCGATGCAAAAGAAGAAGATACATTTGAATGGGAGAAAAAAGTTGAACTGTATAATGTTGAGTGAGCTGCCCCCACTATTATTGCAAACTCTTGGTATGTTGATGTGTGTCAGTACCATGAGCATAAAACAATTCCCTCACACTTATCTGCACAGAAAAATAGGGAACTCAGACTAAAATAATTATCTTATCAGTTGGTGCTTGGGGTGATTCTTAGAAAGCACCACAATGGAGTACTTCTCAGGTGTTTGGAATCACACTAAGTATTGTGTGATCTCCATGATGGACCAATGGAGGGACACTTTGCAGGTGACAAAACAATGCATAAAGTTATGTGGGCTATTTTCTATTAGCCCACATTATTTAAAAATGTTCACTTATGCTTGCAAGTGTTTGGTCTGTTAGAATGTGCCAAATGAAACAAGAAGTCATCCGCCCCATTGTAGGGTATTGCGGTGGAAGAACCATTTCAACAATGGGTCGTAGATGTTATTGGTGAGATATTTCCACACTCATCAAAGAATAACGGCTATATTCTCACTACTAAAAACTACTTCACATAGTGAGTAGAAATAGTTCCACTAAAGCAAGTGATTGATCAGGAAGTCATCAACTTCCTTAAGCAAAATATCATTTCCAGGTTCAACATTCCAACTTCACTTGTTTCTGACAATGCAATATAATTTTCATCGTTAAGATTATATGATTTTGCATTGGAAAATGGAATTATATTGAATAATTCAACTAATTATTATCTGTAAGAGAATGGTCTTGTTGAGTCTAGAAACAAGAACCTCATATGTATCATTAAGAAGACCATTTTCTTTGTAAAAAGGAACTGACATTCTACTTTAGTGAATACCCTATGGGCTGACTAAGTCATGCCAAGACCTTTTCTCTCAATACGTCTCCTTACTTCCTAGTGTACGGAAAAGAAGCCATCTTACCCCCAAACATATATTTCCCTTCCTTCAACTTTCACAAGAATCTTAGGGCAAGCCATGCTTATTGGTTCAATGTAGGACATACACCATTCGCAAGCTACATGAAGAAAGAAAGAATATATATATATATATTTTTCTCTTTACTAGAGTTGTATCAAGAGGTGGTTTGATAAGAATTCTGCAGGGAAGAATAAATTTGGTGTGTGTGACCTAGTCTTGAAGTGCGACAAAGCCCATGAGGACAAAGGCAAACACACTAAGTTCCAATCCCTCTAAATTGGACCATTCACTATACACGAAGAGCTTGGAGAACACACATATCGTTTTCATCACTAGATGAGAAGATGAACTCTCTTCCTGTCAATGGCCAAGAATTAAAACAATATTTTCAATGATGATCTAGGGTTGTGCCCTTCCCTATGTACATAGTTTCTTTTCTTGTTTATTTGTTTGATCTTGTTTTTGTTCCATTTTTGTAAATACACATTGTGTGTGAATGTGTTTTCCATCTTATTTGTGTGTGGATGAGTTAAAAATAGTCTTGTGGCACTACAATGTTTGGATAACCTTTGGTCCTCCTTCTTTGTATTGGTTATATCTTTTGCTCAATGATGTTCTGACGAAAAATATGATCCATCCATAAGGAGAGTTTTGTGTCGAACCATGATACTTGTGTCTATTCTGGAAACCTTATGCCTATAATCAGTCCATTATGTTTTTGTGTTTTCACGCTTATCCACACAATAGAGGAGGAAAATGGGAAAAACTCAAATGAGCAAACCTAAATCAGAGGTCTCTATATTCTTCTTTGAAGGAACAACCTCTCCTACTCTCAATAAGATAGGATCCCTCTTCCGCCTATAAAATGAATAAGTTTTGATTTACAATCCTTTTTAAATATACAAATAAAGGTGAAAGAAGAGAAAGGATTCTTGCATAAAGAGCTGAAGCAAGAAACTCTACCCGGGTATTGTCCAGGCTCACTGGCAACGGAGCTATGTTTGTGTTCCTGTAGTAACTCCACCAGGGTACTGTAAAATGTAGTGTCCTATTTTTTTCCTAGTATAGTTCTTTCACTCCTATCAAGGTGATTTTTGATGAGTTATACATATGAAAAATTGACCACTTGATTGAGGAATAATGTTTTATATACATAGTTATATTTCCTATTATGTTTATGTATGGTAGATTGATCACTAGATTGGGGAACAATGTTTTATATATTTATATTTCCTCTTATGTGTGGTATCTTTGATTATATGTATTAGATGGTTTTGATTAAGTAAATGTTATACATATGTTTCTATTTTTCATCTGATTATGAAGCAGGTGTATGACATGGACGGTGATCCAAGATTGAGACACATAGACCCATGGATGTTCATGGTTACGTGGAATAGATGGTTAATTATGATTTATGGATGATACATGATTTGTGTGATTATATATGTCTAATGTTGTACTAAGCAGGATGTGGTAAGGTACCTAGTCATTTTCCAACAACGATGTTCAATTATGAATGGTTGTGGAAGTCATTTCTTCAAAATGATTGTGGAAGTCATGAATCATTCGCAGTAAAATGTGATTAAGTTAATTTCATTATGAAATTCATTTGGTTCCTTAGATCTGCAAGATTGTAATGTGTGTAGGTATTTGAACAAGGGCTTACCAGCGAACCATCAGATGGGTAAAATCTCACAATCAGTACCATAAGGAGAAACACAAAGTTTCAAAGCAAAGTAGATGAGAGGGCATGGAAATTAGGGCGTGGAGTCCTAAATCCAAAAAAGATAAAGATGTGGACTCTTGTATATTTAGGTCGCGGAGTCTTGAATATTTAAAAAGATTAAGTTGTGGAATCTTGGATCTTTGGAGTATATCAGGGTGCAGAGTCCTCAATCTACTAAGGCATAGAGATGCATGAAATGGGGGTGCAGAATCCCTATTCTCCAAAAGAAAAATATCACTCATGGATGAATTTCCTTAAATAAAATTTCATTCTCACAATTCTAGAATGACTTTGTAAAAATAGAAAGTCATGTCCAACATCTTAAGCACGAATTTCCAAAAATAGTAAATCACCTTGCATAAATTGGTAATCAAGTGGAGTTGAAGAAAAACGACTTAACTTAACATTAGTCAATCCTAATAGTTCAATCTTGATTGAATCCTCAATATTATTAATATTATTATGATCTTTTATGAGACTATGATATTATTATTAAAAAGGAATTACAAGTCAACTTTATCTCCTCAATCAATTCACACCTCCTTCATGACTCTCATGGCTCTCTCTCTCTCTCTCTCTCTCTTTTAAATAATACATTACACTATATTTTATGCACTGATCAAAGAATGGCATATTCCTTTTTACTCATTAAAATATGTCATAAAATGTTCCTCTTACACCCTCTTTAACGCATATGTTACACTCTCCTTAACTAAGGCATGCATACCACTCCTTAATGGCATGAGTTACACTCCTCTAAATGGAATCCAATGCATGCACATTACTCCTCCTTTGTGACAAGAATTGGTTGCTCCTCCTATAAATGAGTCTTATTTATTCTCACTTGGGGGTGGATTATGATGCCAAGAGTGGAAGAGACTTGAGGAAAATAATGAGAGGGAGAGATATGGAGAGTAACTAATTTCTTCCAAAAGAAATCTGAAATTCATACTAAAATCCTAAGATCTCTAGCTATTGAGGTTGGCCATGAGTGGTATTGAGAGGAAGTGAGGATTTTCTTCCTTAGTTTGCCTTGCAAATCTCTCTATTATTGTCTTTTGGTATTGCTTCTGAGCTTTTGCATCTCGGGGGTTCTAGGGGGAGAAGTTCTTTTTGGATATGGTTGGGAGGAAAACCGGGTGGTTCACAATGAGTTGGTAAGGATATTGGAGCTGGAGCATACTCCATTTTTTTTGAGTTGTATAAATTCATTTCCAGGTATGTTGACATCATTATATTGTGTTTTTTTTTTGTAGTTCATTACATGATTTTTGTTTATTTTCTTTTTGACTTAAACTTAGATGTATATCAAATGCTGCACACTAATTGTTGAAAGAATTTTACAATAATTGTAGTTTATTTTAAGTTTTGTTTGTACAGTTTCGTTGCAAGTTTTTTACATCATGTATTAATGGATGAAGCATTCATGTTGCCATGAGTTTTATGAAAAGATATTAATAGCATAATTTTGATTTTTTCTTCTCTTTTTACAACTATAGATAAGTTTGCACATGATATGTTTGACAAAAGTGATAAATGAGATAGTAGGAATTTGTTTTTGGTTGTGGTTTTAAATAATAGTGCTTATGGGCATTTATGTTTTGATTCATTTTAACTTCATGGGGTATCTATACATTTAGGCCATGTCACCCAAACTTTGATTTCATAAAACAGAGTTTCAGAATCTGGTTCTTTAATCTACTATATTTTACAGATTTGCTGTTGTTGCCTGGTGGTTTGTTTTGCAGCCTTTTTTTTAGCCATGATTTACTTGGTAATCTCTATTTATGAAACCATCCTGTTATATAAACTTGGAATTATTTTTTTAAAGTCTCAATGGTTAATACATTGATAGTTTAAATAACTTGTGACTGCTTGTTTGATAGTTTAATAGTTAGCAACTTGTTTTGTGACTGCTAACCGTTGTTCAAAATTCTCCAATGGCTGTAGCTACATCGCTGCGATCTATTTGTAAAAAATCTTAAATATTTATAGTCATTTATGTGCCTAAATTTTTATATATGCAACAATGAAGATGGATGACAGTTCTACTTATTTATTACGTTCACTTATTAGCATTACTAACAATGAAAAAGAAGTTATGTAATCTTAGATTCATGTTAGTTAATTGTGGTGAAATCTCCTTAAGGGTTATGGTTGTAAGTGTTTGACAAAATGCCTCAATGGTTCTACATTTCATGCTTGCAAACTATTTGAAATAATTCTTCAATGGTTGTAGCTAATTACACCTATGAATTATCTATAAATATGACTAAGTGAATTTAGGATTTGCAACCAAGGTGTTTCTGGAAATATCTTAAAGAATAAGCATGATCATTCCATTGAATTAAAAATCCATGGAAGGAAAATTGGGTAGGTGAATTGTTGTAATTGTTAGGTCACATATGAATTCATAATAATTGGAAACCACTCCTTTAGAAGTTGAATTATCTTGTTTCTCTTCCCTTTGTTTTACCAAAGAATTCATAGGCATATTATTTAGAACAAAATCAAATTAATCACTCTTAAACACTTTTAATTGCAATAGAATGAACAATTAGCTTATTGGAAATTGTGGTTTGTAAAGATTGATATTATTTATCCCACTAAAGACTCTATCATTTGAATGCGATTTTAAGACTTATGGTTGTAAGTTTTGGATCTTGATGAACCATGACCCTGTAGATTTAATGAGAAGTTTAATATTACCATGGGTTATTTAGTTAGTAGAAATTAGTGTGTAGTGTAAAGAATACCAATAAAAATAAAAATAAAAATATAGATATATGACCTTGCATTAACTTTTATGTCTTAAAAGCTTAAACTTAAAATAAAATAATATCGCATTTTGATTCAGCCTTAGTATAATATTGATGGTTGGTAACGTGGGAACTTACATAAAGACATTCTGGTAGTAGAGTAACACCATAGATGAAAAACTATACTATGAAAATATAAAGCTCACAAACGACACTACCCTTGCCAATTTGAAACATTGCAACATTGCTGAATCTTATGATTGTGTTTAAACCAAGAAGGAAAAAAGGGACCATATTTGTTCACAGGGTAAGTGGGGAAGCCAAAGTAATTTTCACAAGGAACCAATACTCCCTAAATAACTGAGAGCCTGGACAAAAGAGTCAACCAAGACAGAGAAGATGGAACTATACCAGCATGTCGCCAAGTGTTGTTGTTGCTACAACACCCTCCAAAATTTTGGCCTGCACCAAATTTAGGAGACTACCTCATCCTTTTATATTGTTGTCATAAACATCAAATTCCATTGTATGTGTTTTCTTTACGTGTTTTGGTCCCTTTTGCAAGAAAAGAAAAATGTTGTATTTTTGCATGTTAAGTGTTGCACAATGTATATGAGATTTTTTGGTGGTTTCAAGGCGTTACCTTTGTGTAAATGAGTTTATCTTTCCATGTAAACATCTGTTGCACTCATTTCCAAAGTTTTAAGCACCATCGCACAAGTGTCATCATGGTCGTCGTAAAGAGTATTGTTAGTATCACACTTGTCATAAGTTGTAGCAAAGTTGTCGCACTAAGGGAAGTATGTTGTTCATGTGTCCTGTATGATCTATGTTGTAGCGTCGTCAAGTGTTCTAAGTGTGTAATCATAGTCAAGTCATATCACTGTTCACATTAGCTTCATCGATCCCACACTTAGCCAATTTCGAAAAAATTTCAAGCAACTTAGCCTCTTCAGACCCTCCTGAATTGCACGTTGCTCAATCCCAACCCTCTAGCTGTAACCCTACCTATTAACACTATGCAATGCGTAGTTATTACCTCTTGGGACTACACAATGCGTAGTCTCAATTCTCAATCTCGAACCTTGGCCTCCAAAACTGCGCAATTCAACCCTCCAGCCTAAACTCAACTACACATTGTCCAGTCTCAGAATTCAAGCCCGACCCTTGAGCTCCTGAGCTGCGTAATTGCGTAGTAAACCAACCTCCCTTTCCTTCCATAACTGCGTAGTAGATTGAACCAATACTCAACCCTTCAACCCGGCTCATTGAGCTCCCAAACTCCGCAATTTTCTTCCTCAGCCTAGCCTGGACTACACATTGCCCAATCTCAAGGCTCAAGCTTCACCCCTGGCTACCTGAGATGTGCAATTATGCAGGCACTAAGCCTCTCCCTCAACCTGTAACCTAGTTTTGGTTCAGTAAGTGGATCAACATGAAACATATTATAAGGGGGGTTTATAGAATTGATGTCGTCTTATCATGAGTGAATTGTAGATGAAGGTACTCTATCAGTCCACAACAGGATGATGAAGAAGAGAAACATGATGAAAGACATATCTATAGGTGATTATGCAAGTTGATCAATCAAGAGAAAGGAAAGGGACGCAAATTTATGATCGCAGCTCAAGACCTGATATCACTGAAGACTACTTACCTCTAAGCCATATGAAGGTGGATAGAAGAACATTCCCAAGCAGACACATAACAAGGAGCAACAAGGATGGCTTGACAATTCCATATCATCAAGAAGTACATATCACTAGTGTCATGTCATGAGTCTTCATATGACACATCATTATTGTGGATTATGTAATTTACTATTCGAAAATGTATTGGAAGATGGAAGTCCAAAGGACATGTACAAACTACAAAGAGTCATGTAAACTTGAAAAGTCATAGGAAGTCAAACAACCATGAAGGTAATAAAAGAGTCACAAGGGAGGTGAAACATCACCCCATTAGTTATATATACACCCTCATTGTATGAATAAAGGAATTTTCACCTTGGCTCTTTTCGCAAGGCATTAGAGAGACAAGCTAGTTCTTTTGTTGAGCAAGTGGTGGCTCCAACATTCCACTTTGGAGCTAGTGGTGTTTGATGTATACATGTGTCTTGGAACTTTTACTTAATATATGAACCCTGATGGCCAACACGTTATTCATGCATATATTATGAATATTTGTAAGACTATTATGTGAATGTTTATGATTCATGTTTGCTTTCACCTGTGCTAAAGTAGTTGACCTATTTTGGTTATTTTAATGATTATCATATTAAGAATGTGTTGTGTTGGTTGCAATGGTCATCGCATCTTTGTGGACTATTCCGCTTGATGTTAGATACATCCTTTCTATTCATGTGTGTCTTGGCTAGGGTGGTATTATTACCTCTCTTTTAGAGGCTCGCTTTCTCCTTCCCTCCGCAATAGAAGAACCTTGACACACCTACAACTGAACACTCACCAGGGACACTTACTTGATTTTTGAAGGTACATATGCACTCCTCTCTCTTGCTGACAGTTAGAGCCAAGGAAAATCTTTATTAAATCGATAATCATGCCATATTTCAGATGGGGCTTCTATCCCAAATGGTGTGTGGTCTAATCGGAACCACATATTGGGGAGGCCCCTTGAATGTTGATAGGTCCAACACTATCAACACCACCCAAAACATTGGACAAACTAAATTCGCAAACAAAATTCTTTCCAAAAATTCATCTTACAATATGAATAACTGTGAAAATATGCATAATATAGAAAATTTAGATTAATTAACTAACAAATATAATATTAAACTAATTTTATAAATATACAATTAACTAAATTAAAAAAAAAAACCATGTATATAAAAATAAATAAATAAATAAAATGAAATGAAAATAAATCTACAAACCTAGACCTCATGTAGGTTACGGCCTTGCATAAAGCCAACATTTTGCCTCACTCCCCCTTCTACTAGAGCCTACACTTTCACCTCGCTTCTCTTTCAACCTAGTTCACCTTCTCCTCTGCAACTGAGCAGATATTACCTTGTCTTCGACCCCTTAGGTTAATCCCAATGAAGGAAAAAGAAAAAAATGTGTGCAACTTTCACAGTTAGAGGAGGGGGTGTTCAATTTAGCACCAATAGAAAATACCCAATCCAAATCGTAGGAGGCCCTTCCTCAACAAGAGGAGGGAACATTTAAGGAAGACCATTGGTATCTTTTCTGTGGGTACATTGGCCCGCTCAATCTGGCATTGGATGCCCTATTCTAGATTTGATAACAGTCCCAGTGATGACAATAAATTTGGCGTATATATGTTGTATCCAAAGTATGGGAATAACTATCACGAGACTGTGGACAAATCTGCTCTCAAATTGGGGATGTTTGTGGAGAGAGACACCATCAGAAATAATGTGTCACCTACAACTTCTACTAACTCTTTTACTGCTTTTACAATCCAAAGATATGTTTATCCAAATGGGTATGTAACTAATCGTGTTTTGTCTATTTAAATTCCATTTTTTATTATTTTGTACATATGTTGCTAAATATATTTCAAGCTGATGTAGTGGCTAATCCATTGCAAACATATTTGATGGAGGTAGCCACTCAGAGTTCACATGCACTATCATTGCTTGTTGTAACAAATGCTAGGATAAGACTTGAAAGGAGGCCCTTTTAAGAGGGTGAAACTTTAGTTGTACATAGACAAGCATTATGGTAGAGCTTAGCTCATGACATGACCTATGAATTTCATAGTATTTGTGCTAAAGAGGCTTACTTGTATAATATTCCTATGAAACATAGTTTGAATGTTTTAAAGGGGTTTTAGATTTTTGAAATGTTGTATAATCTCTTTTGGATGGTGTACTATCTGTTTTAGCTAGTGTTTTGATGTTTTATATGGATAAGTACTGTACTTTGATTTTAAATCAGCTTGGTATTGGTTTTCATTGTTTTTGTTTGTCCTCCTAGATGAGAGAAATCAAAGGAATTCTCAAAATGATATTTATTCGATGAGCCAAGTGGTGGGTAGAAAAAAAACTAAATGCTCACTACACTGTACAAGTTTCCCTACATGAGTGAGAGATGGTTTTGGGCCAACACAGGTCACCCCTACTAATAGTAACCCACTTAACGCCATGCCATTTCATTATTAATTATATATTGCATTTTTCATTCATCGATTCTTTTTTTTGTTACATAAACTCACGAGAAACATTCAAGAAAAGTCACAAAGTATGGAAACATTAGTATTTTTGACCTAGTTGTGGGTAGAAAGATGTGTGAAGTTGAAAAATAAAGCACCCATTTACTAAGTTACAAGAAAATGTGGAAAACAAAGGATAATAGGACCATGTTGTAATACACAAAATATATTCTTACAATGTATGTCTAGGTTCCTTCTTCTCAATGTTTTCCAATGTGAATTGTTGAAAAATGAATTTAGAATCTTAGAGCTTACATATCACCATTGGAAAGCATCACAAATTGCATAAAACTCTCTTTACATCAATTTTCCCTTAAGCCTTTCCATCATTTGGACCAAGGTAGTCCAATTTGATATTAAGCGCACTCACTTGCCCACTAACATCCTCGTACTCTAAATTCCTTATATCTCCAAAGCCTCCACTATACTCTTGATACTATGGCTTTACATTTTGAACTGGCATTATTACAGAATAGATAATTTCAAGGTATTGGTTAATTGGAACATTTAATTGTACTTCCTCCCCCGAGTAAATCTCCATAAAGTATGAGAGTGCACTCACAATATTGTTGACAAATTTTTTTATTTTGCATCATCAGTTACAACATATTTGTTATAGGAGAAGATCATGTTTAGTCTCTACTTTGCTATCTCTGCGTTTGAAATTCTCTTAATTTTTTTGGGAAACAATATGTTCCATGCAAAATTTATTTGTTCAAAAAAGCTCATATTTAAATAGATTTTATTTAAAACAATATGAAATTCTCTTAATATTGATAGGACTTTATCAATATTGATTTGTATTGATAAAATATTGATAAAGTCATAATGTCTTGTGTTATAAATTTTTTTTAGAGACCATCATCCCTAGCGCCATAACATTAGTGAGACAAATGTAATTGCATGAGTGTTTGTAGTGGAAATATGGAGTGATAATCGCGAACACATGTAGTACTATATTTGAATCTATCCACTTTGTTCTTGATGGTTATCCTATTGTTTCCTTCATATTCTCCTTCTTCTCATCCTCTCGATCCGCTCCCCTCTATTCTGGCCCTTGGATTGAGAAAGCTCGTTGTGGTCATTTAGTGTGTTTTAGTTTTTTTTTGAGGTGGAATTAGGGTAGATGTGGAATTTGACCAGCTAGTGTAATTTCCAGTTCTTTAAAAGAAAATTAAAAAGGAAGGGTATTTTATTTTTTTTAATTGGTAAATTTTGTTAATTCATATGTATATTATTTTGAAGGATAACTTAATAAGACTTAGATCCTCTATTTGACATTGTTTCTTTTTTTGTTTGTGTGTTTACACCGTGGATATGTTACAAGATTTCTTATAGGTACAAAAGGTTGGAATATGTGTGTTGGTGAATGTAGGTGGGTATTAGGGTCCAGATTTTGAATCTAGATTTTGATATCAAATATAAGACCCCCTTCTTGAGTTCTTAAGTTTGTATAAGAACTACTTGTGTAAGACCCCCTACTTGTAGTCTTGAATTTGTATAAGAACTACTCTTGTAATACCCCCTACCTACGGTAATGAAATTGTATAAGAAATACTCGTGTAACACTCCCTACTTGTGGTCTTGAGTTTGTATAGGAACTACTCAACCAGAAATTAAGAAAAAAACACACACACAATTTTTTATTTTTAGTATGACTGTTATTGTTTCTATTTATTCCAGAGTATTTATTTTTCATTTTCAAATTTAACAGTAATGCAAATCAAATAATTTAATAATTACATTTAACAAGAATTTTGAAAATGACAATTAATAAGAAAATACCTATCTATGGTGGCTTGGTTGCGGTACTCCTACTTAGTGCACCGAATATGCCAGCTTGCCAACTAGGAAACTCTATCCAGATTTCTAGCTAAGGAACCTGTACAAGTTCATTATCCCTCCAAGCCCAAGTCCAACCATAGTCGTAGTGTATCTGAAATTGATACCCCACTCTTTGTCCCACTCCAAAACTTTTCCTCCAAGTTATCCATCCAAACCTCTCGTAATAATCTCCCCCTCTCTTCCATCCTCAAGTTCAATGTTTAAATGATAAGTTCCCTTCTTCCCAAGTTCTCCCCGCACTTTTGCATGCCTCCCCTGAGTAAATGCCACCCACCCTTATTATGTTACCAATTCACCCTCATTATTTCACCAACTCCTTGTCTATGCCTCTCCTTGAGCCCTTCCCACTTTTTCCTTATCTCTGAATTAATTCAAGGGTATAACTTTGTGCTCGAGCAAGTTATTAATGGTTTAGAAGAGATATATAGTAAAATAATACTAACAATTAAATAATAAAATTTTATTATGTCAATGAACCTTATGGTTTCACACAAATCATAGTTATCTATCTATTTAAATATTAAACATCCATGTTAAAATATATTTTATTAATTATAATTGAGGATTAAGGGTTGAGTAAATATTGATCAAATTTAATTATTAAGTAAGCTCAAAGCTAATTATAAGCCTGATCATTTAGCCAAATTAAGATTAATTGTAACTTATTCACTAACCAGTTTTAACTGTTAATTAATTATTTAATATATTGACGAAATATAAATATATAACTAGCATATACATACCTATTACATATACTAATAATACTTATAAAATTCAGTCATAAACTACCATCATTTAGTAAATAAATTAATAAATTAATACAATGCAATAAATATGAATTCCTACATATAAAGAGAGTAAACTGGAACATGTTATGATTATGTTTGCTTTAGGAAGAAAAAAATATATGAATAAACTTGGCTGGTTAGCTTTACGAAGAAAAAAATATGAATTCTTTCACATAAAGAGAATAAACTGGAATATGCGATGATTATGTTTGCTTTAGGAAGAAAAAAATATATGACTTCTACATATAAAAAGAGTAAACTGAAACTTGGGATGATTATGTTTGATTTAGAAGAAAAAAGTTTGAACTTCTATATATAAAGAGAGTCTACTAAAACAAGTAATTATATGGGAATGTGCATGAATGCATAGGGAATATAGTACCAAAAGTGGTATTTTTGGTACAAAATTCCCACTTCAAAGTTAATATAAGAGTATACTGGAACGTGTAGTTATAGAGGGAATGTGCATGTCTGCACACGGAATATAAGGAAATACTAAAAAGTCGTATTTTTAATACAAAATTCCCACTTCAAAGTTGATGGTGACTCAAATTTTAAAATAATAAAAAGCTTCTAGATGGTTTATAATTTTCCCTCCTTTGAATGGTTTGAGATGCCCATTTAAATAGTTTGGAATCTTTAATTGGGCTAACTATGTGGAACCAGATCAATATTGTTCTGTCATGTGAATGGTATGGCTATTCTCCAAAAGTCAACATCGTTTGGTCATGTGAGGAAAATGTGAGGAATGGTTATGAGGTTATTAAACCATGGGAATGGTATGGATATTCCCCAAAAGTCAACATTGTTGGCTCATGTGAGGAAAATCATAGGAATGGTAATTTTAGTTTTAAATTCGGTTGTTTGTTTTTTAATATATAGTCTTTGGTCTTTATAATAAGAAGATTGTTTGTCGCCTAAATGGTTGATGATTAGTTAA